>SSSI01009915.1:0-47906 GCA_004796505.1 Oryzaephilus surinamensis
TATATTTATTTAATACACCCTTAAGGTGTTTTGGTATTTCGTCACATTTTTTTTTCTAAACGGATATTATGCAAATTCTGCTCTAAGCCATCCGATGTAATGAGAAATAATTAGACAATAATCAGTTTTAAGGTGAGTTACTGCGTTACACATCAAAATAAATATTTATTTACGAAAAATTGTGTCATTAATAAAAAACAACAACCTAATAGCATTTATTATTAATTTTTAAAAGAGTTCTACTAGCAGAATTAATTAGTTTTTGAATTTTTTTTCTATTTTTAAAAATAAAAAAGTTACACGCATTTTTTATAAATTTTTCATGAAATACAAAAAATAATGTCACTGGCAAAATACAACACCCAGTACATTTTTAGATAGACATAATTGTGCAGTTCTGCAAGCTGAATCAATTAGTTTTTGAATTTTTTTCTATGTTTAAAAACAAAAAAGTTACAAGCTTTTTTAAATTTTGTCACTTAAATAAAAAAAAAATTGTCACTACAAAAATACATCACCCAGTACATTTCTAGATAGACATAAATATGTACGTGGTTATACAAGCTGAACTCGATTCTTTTTAAATTTTCTTTGTAGCTTGAAAAATACTGAAGTTATAAGCATTTCAAAACTGGAGCTTTTTTTCAGCAGTCCCAAAACTTTTTCCAATAACTTTTAAACCACTTGACAGAATTTCATCAAACAAAAACTGTGTACCATAGTTTTTGTTGTAGATTAATTTTTACATAAAATTTCATAGTTTACTTTTTGACAACCACCCCTTTACAAATTTTTTTCAGTGTGTTGGACACGTGAGTGGCTGCCACATAAACCCAGCTGTATCGTTGAGCCTTTTCGTAACTGGCGATATAAAATTGTTGAAAGCACTCCTTTTCGTTGTGGTACAATGCATTGGAGCGGCTGGTGGAGCATACATTTTAAAGGTAAGCGTGAATTATTACCTCATCAATATGCATTTTAATATATTTCTAATAGAAAAAACACGCTATTTGTCATATAAAAACTATGTTCGACATTTTCGCTATTTGAAAACCTTCAATATGCCTCTCACTATTTTATTTTTTTCTAAATACACAGTTAAAACAAAGGATTATAAAAATTGTCTAATAATATGTAAAACGATTGTTTAATAAAAACGCAATTTATTTATTACAAAATGTCAGTTCCTAAGATATGATAATCATGAAATATCATCAAAACATCAACTGTAAACACTAGGTATATAATTATAAATCCGATGAGACTGTTTTTTCTGCAGTTTAATATAAAATTATTCAATTGCTTTATTAACCTCGTCATAATCTATTCTGATTAGTTTTTTTTTATATTGCGAATATATAAACTTTCCGTATAATTATTCCTTTTATGAAGGCTTTATTATAATAAAATTCGTGAAATATAAATTATTTTATTTAATAATAGAAATAATTGCTGAAAAATTTTGATTAAATACCAAATATAGGTATATATTGTTTCCTGATTGTAAGAAAAAAATTGTATTGTAATTATTGTTTATTTATTTTGATAGAAAAATCATGAGCCATAAATAAAAACCAGTGTCAATGCCAATGTTAAATTTTACATGAATAAATGAAAAAAAAATGTAAATTTATGTTTATTATCTAATATTGACGTTAGATGAACAATAGGATTAAGATTTATGTGTATGTGAAAAATTTAGAATGTAAAAGTTCCGGTCAATAAATAAATGATTTTTAAGAAAGTCTTAAAACTAAGACATATACGTATAATAATATTTCATGTATACGTATTAATTATAGTTATTTTGTTAAAAATCATTTTATTAGACTTTCCCTTATTTTTCAAACAATTTTTCTGTATATCTATTGTGTTCCGCTAATTTTTGTTGTTGATGGCACACTTGCATTGTTGAAAATCCATTCAATCACGAGATACAATTACAAATGATCGTTTCACTTATTATAATGTGGTAGAATAGAAAATCTAGACATTAAAATGTTATTATAAAAGGAATTCAACAAACACACAATATTATTATAGACATTGAACTTGATGGTCAGTCGTGTGGAACATTTAACAAGACGAGAAATGCACTTTATTCTCCTTGTCCCTGCTTGTCGTTTGTTTAAATTGTTTGACCCTCAACTAATTTACATTATTTTTGTGTTTGAACAATATACAGAGTGTTGAAAATCATTTCAATTAAGTCGTGTGACAGTTTTTAATTTTTTAATTTTTTTCGTTCGAAGAGAAAATTTTTTGCTGTTTTCGTTTTTTCTCTACACTTTTCACAATTTTCCGAATTTTCTTATAAAAGTTATACATTTCCACAGATATTCCAGTGTTGCATCTTGTAATACCTTTAGTTTATCACTAAGATGAATATTTTTCATTTCATGAGCACTTTTATGTGGTGCTTTTTGTAAAAGGCCTCTTTTTGAAAAAATGGGCTATAACTTTTTTTCTGTGATAGATATTTCAAATTTAATGAATGAATTATAAAGCTTATATATGCATTTATAATCGCTTATAATATCATTAGAAAATTGTCACTAATAAATTTTTTATGAACGTTTAAAAATGGAGAAAAAAAATAACTAAAAATGTGCAAACTATATAAATGGAGTTTTTTCAAAAACTATAACACCGAATTGAATTCTATTGACGGATTTGTGTTTCTGATACCCAAATTAATCAGAAACAATACCCAATTATGGCCCTACTTGCAAAATTTGAATATTAGTACGTTTTTCTGAAAAAAAAAAAACAGAAATTTTTTTATAGTGCATCTAGAAAGTTCTAACAAAAAGCAGTTTATAGAGAAACGTTTGGAAAATATACTAAGGAATTTTTACTAAGATTTGTTAATTATTTAAAAAAGATATCGCTATTTAAAATTACTAGTTTGATGTAAACACAAAATTTAATCTAAGGAAAAAACTTGTCTAGTTCCTGCCACACTTTTATTTACTACATTAAATAATTCCAGGTAGTAACACCGGAAGATAAAGTCGACACATTGGGCATTACGAACATAAGTACAGAAATTACACCATTACAAGGTTTTGTTATGGAAGCAATTTTAACATTCCTTCTTCTGTTCGTAATTCACGCTGTTTGCGATGGTCGTCGGAAGGATATTAAAGGATCAGCACCATTAGCTATTGGTTTAGCGATAACAGCATGTCATTTAAGTGGTGTACGTTGAAACCAAAAAAAAATCTTGTAAATAATTACCAATCAATTATTTCCATTTAGATTCAATACACCGGAAGTAGTGTAAATCCAGCTCGTTCTTTCGGCCCAGCAGTTATAATGAATTTATGGGAAAACCACTGGGTATTTAACAGTTAAATTATATGTTGAATTAAATTAATAATTACTGTTGCAGATTTATTGGGTTGGTCCAATTGTTGGTGGTGTTTTGGCCGGTTTGGTGTACAAGTTCGTTTTTAAAGTAAAGAAAGGCGAAAGTGATTCATACGATTTTTAAATTTTGATAAAATTTCTTCTAAACTAGTTTTAGTGTAACTGTACATCTATTTTCTTCCAAATCCTTCTAACATGTACAAAAGCAATTTATTTTTACGCACAATATTGTCGTAAAAAATTCAACATTAGCTAATTATGACAGTATCTAATGTTATGCACACTTTTGTGTATTTTTATATAAATATGTATAATGCTATATTAGTAGAATAAAAAAACTTTATCACTTAATGAACTTGTTTTATGGTTTTAAATAAAAATAAACATCCTTTTTAGCATTATTAATTATTTATTCACAATTTTTCATTAAAAAATGGGCATTTAAGCAATATTATTAATATTAACACTAATGCAATTTCTTTAACTGATGGATTAATTACATAAATATTTTTTTTTTGTTTTTTATAACATAATTAAAAAGACGTATAAATTTTGTTGACAATTTATTTTTACACACCGATTTCAAAAATGTTGTTCATATTAATAAATACCATAAGATTTTGCAGTAATAACTATTTTATTGATTTGAATTGTACATAAATAATCGTTTTGTTTTTTTTTTTGTGAATTTTAAACGTTTAACAACATTTTTGAAACATTTTTAAGGTCAGCAGTATGTATTGACAGATATTCCTATGGACTTTTTTATATATATATTTTTTAATAATGGTAAATATATAAAATTGGACTTTTCCCTCTTCTTGCATTTAAAATTCAATTGGAGGCAATAATATAAATATACAATAGCAATAATTATATTTAAATCTTATTATTTTACATATAATCGAATTTTTGGGTTTTTCTGCTTCAAGAACTTCATTTATATAAATATGCAAACGATTTTTTTTGCGAAAAAATTAACTATTTTATGTGTATGTGTGAGTTGCCGGCAACGCACAATAAAAAATTCGCAAATCTCTTATTTTAATATATATTTGTTATTATTATTATAGAATTTGTTTTGGAAATGTCTGTGAATACAAATACTTTATACAAAATCAAAATAAATAAACAAACTTGATGATGTTCTTGCTTCTCTTTATTCCGTGTATAATTTTTCGCACAATTTTTATATGTTAAAATGATAGAAACAATCATACCATAATGTTCATTCGCACAATTTAAAATATGCAATCATTTTGCTTACAATTTTATATAATTTTGAGCTAACTAGGTTTATCTATAATAATTCTACTCAATACGATTTACAAAAAGAAAATCAACGTAACAAAACGACCCGCATTTCTTGTATTTTTTTTTTTTGTTTCAAATTGGCAGAGATTTTATATTTTGTGGTTTTAGAAAAAATTTTTAATGGAAACCATCGGAAAATGGTGGTAAGGGTTCCACGTTTATATTTTATTTGTCTTTAATGACAATACTAACATGTTATGTGATAACGATTATTATTATTTATGGAATTTAATGAATGATAATTTCCACACAAAATTCTTTTGACAAAAAATCCAAAAATACCCTATTGAAGGCACCATATGCAACATTTTCTCAATTTTCTTGTAAATTTTAATTTTATTTTACCTCCTACTGTCTTGAACAATAAAAATAAAACGTTACGTAACGAATTTTGTGAGGAAATTCCAAATTTTTGTCTGTTCAATCACAACAAACACATCCACACTATTTTTTTCATAATGGAACAAGTTACAATAATAAATTTAAATAAAATTTGAAAAGTCAACTGTATACAAGTTTACATTGTACAAGATTTAACTGGTAAAGTAGAAAGCAGCCGAAAATTTACATTATTTTGAATATCATAAATAAATTATTATAAATAAATATAAAATTTTGGCAATTTTAACGTAAATCTTGTACATTGTAAGTTCAACTTTGCGTATATTTACATTAATAGTTCGATTTTAACAAAAAACGAAAAAGTATTTGCGTTAATAGATATTCCATTTATTTTTTTTTGGTAAATAGTTTATAAGGCATCTTTTTATAATATATTATATATATACGGGGTGTTAGCCCAAAAATGTTTGGAGATAATAAAATGTTTTTGACTAGTTTTCCATACAAGAGGATTCAACATGTTTATTTTGACACTAAATGTTCCTCATGCACAAAACAAAACTCGCTTGAATGATGCACAAAAATGGGAAAAAATCGGAACAACAAATTCTCCAAAGAAATTTCATTTCTAAACAAAACTAGGGGGTTGTGTAGGGTTGAAACCTGCTTCACGATACACAAGAACATATTTTTTAGTGCTCATATCACAGAAATAATGGTTATATATATATTATATATTTGTTTTATAACTAATTACATTCAACGTAACCTAATGTTTAAAAAACTGACATTTTTTTCAATCTTACAAGTATGTCCATTCAAATAATCATATTTTTAATGTTTCTTTTTTCATCTGATGTCAACAAGTAGTTTCGTAAAGCACTTTAGGGAAGATATTACAATAATAAATTAAAAATTCCTTTACTGAGATTGAAATATTGTTGGAATATCTTTTTTCTTTGTAGTTATCCTAATATAAACTACTTTGCTCTGTGTTTATGATTTGTTTTTGTATGAATATATTTTAGGTACATATTTATATCTAATTTTATATAATATTTTTTTATATATATACATAATATATGAAACTGTAACTCGTACATCATTTTACAATAGGTAGAAAAACGCAAGGATAAGAATAAATATAATAAATAGTCTAATAATTACAATTAATGACTTTTTTTGTTTTTAAATATATTGGCAGTAGTTTACAAATTTTTTAAAGTCCATTGGATTTTTTTGTATATATATTTATAATAATAAAGATAATTTTCCTTCTTTTTTTTGATAAATGAAGATTTACACAATAAAGTTTTAGGAGAAAAAAATTCCGCTTATATATTTTGTAGAGCTCACTTAAATTCTGACGAATTATTATTGTTTTTATAAATTTTATTACATAATCACTCACACCCACACATGCACATTCACATCGAAAAAATTATACATATTTTATAAATGAAAATGTGTTCAATTCAACAGTATATGGTTTTGTTTATCAATTCCTCAAAGGCCAGTAACATATATATTTATTTTCAATTGAATATTAGAAAAAACAAAACAATTACTTAGATTTATTAGAAGAATCCGTTTTAACAAGAAATTAGTGTTCACACCAGTTCACTATTTTAATATTTTATATATGGAAAAGGCATACATATATTTATTCCTCCTAATAACGAAACACTATTAAAATGGAGGGTTGAAGAACTCATTTACTGAGTAAACTCCTGATGCTAGCACCAATCATCGTCATCCGAATCTGAGTGCCTCGATCTCGTCGGTTTCGGTTTATAACCGTTTGGTACTGGACTTGGCAACATTCGGCCACCACGTCCGATGGCGGCCGCCTGTTCGAAACTAAGCGGTGCTTGATTGCTATTATCGCGTCCTAAATTCGTCGTCATTCCTGCAGCTGTTGTTGTTGTTGATGATGGATTGCCGGTGGAACCGGTCGAGATCAGTTCGCGCAACGGTTCCCGTTCACGGACGTAGTTGTGGGGCATGTTGTGGGGTGTTACATGGGCAGAATGTGACTGTATCTACAAAAACAATCATTTCTAGTATAATTCGCGTCGGTATGAAAGTATTTCAAATTTTCTTTTCATTATAATTCACTTAAAAATGGTTGTATCGATTTGAATTTTTTTTGGAATATATTTTAAAGTCAGATGAACATGTATACCAAATTTCAGAACGATTTAACAATTTATACAGAAGTTATAATGAAAAGAAAATTCTAAATACTTTCAGATCGGCGCGAATATAGGTTAGAAAATTGAAAAATGGCCGTACATGCGTTGGTGATGCATTCAATTTCGGGAAATTGATGGTACCAGGCCTGAGTTGCAACGTAGACGGTTTGCACGGTGTTGGCGGCAACCGGCGACCCCGTCTGCCGCCGCCGCCACCCAACATCGGATGGCTGTGTTGCATGCTGCCTTGATGGGCGGCAGACTGTTGCATGGGAATACCTACCACAGCACCAGCTGTAAAACTCGACCATTGTTTTATTAGCGACGTTTGTACACATCTAGATTTACCTATGGTCGGCGGTCCCTGGGGGTGGGGCATCGGGTGTGTGGGGCTTGGTGATCGGGAACGCTGGCAAAGACTTGTGGTGTCGTAACCGCGTCGCGACGACCTCATCGGACCGTACCGTGAAGAGTTGTGGTGTGATGACGATGAATGGTGATGGTGCTGCTGTTGTTGGTGATGCTGGTGATGGTGGTGGCGGCTGTTCATTGTCGGTGATGGGGACCTAGCGGGACTAGTTGATGCTGACCACGAACCTAGCGCAGAAAATTCTTAAAACCAACTTTAGCAATGGCTTTGCAACGTGAGAGAGTCGTGTTGGAAAATTAAAGAAAAAATCACAACAAAATTAACAATATTCTCGATTCTTGTTGTCTTCAACTGTACTGAAAGTTTTAACCTAAGGTCTATTCATTTAGGGAAGAAAAAGGTTATGATTAGTCAGCTTCCACGTGATGTAATTTTTTAAATTTTATTGGTCGAAAGTAGGGTTAGAAGGTGGAGCATTGTGGCAACTGTATACAATTATTGGATGATTTTGAAAAACGTCATAATTCAAGATGGACGATTTTTCTTCCCTATCTGAATAGAGTATATGTGTGTAAGAATTATACGTTCTGTTTTTTTTTGGTAATCAATTGCAATATTTACCTCTAACGAAGTGTTTATGATGCGATCGATGGTGTTCGTGTTTAACAATTTCAACAACATTCGAAACCGTGTCGGAAAAACCGATGTCGTGGTGTAAATGGGCTGGATACCGTCTAGGTGATGGACTTCTTTGATATGATGGTGAATTTCCACGCCTAATTAACAAAACTTCCTTTAAAAACAAATTCTATTCCACAAACAAGGTTTTTTACCGAAGACTGGGAGATCTTCTGTGTGAATTTGGATAGTTTGGAGCTGGATGTAGATGTTGTTGGTCGCCAATGCTTTCACATGATGGCCTTCTTGAACCACCACCCATAACATCCGGTATTTCCATCACCTAAACAATCCCAACACCATAAAATGATAATTTTCTTAATACTGGCATTAGTTTTATGAAAATTGTCGTGATTTCTTAAGTCCCATTCATACCAGGTCCTGTTTTTCCGTTAATTTACAAAATATATAAATACATGCAAGAAAATTTCACACACAAATATATATGTTAAACGAAAACATGCAATATTAAAGTTAATATAAATATTAAAATACAAAAACAGACCCAAAATGCTTTTAAAATACCTACATTTTGCAATACTACTGAAATATTTGTAAATTGTATTGAATTAAAATGTATATAAAACGGTTTAAAGTGCTGTGTTTCATTTGAAATGGAATAATTTTATTGAGAAATTGTGTTTCTAAGTAGTATTTTTAAATTTGAAAACTATATTTCAATCATGCACCTGAATTGAACTAGTAAATCAACTAAATTAACAGTTAAATCTAAGAATTTTTACCGCTAGTGGTTATAATTGTAAAAAAAATAAACGTGAAACCAAACTGGGGTACCTTCTAGTCGTTTCTAACTATATTATTAATTATCATTTTTATTATTCAGCATCTGAAAAACCGGTCCTACAAAAACCGTATTAAATTTCTTTAAAAAAATTTGTTTTCATCAAAAATAAATATCTATTTATTAATATAATATTCAAAAAAAAATTGGACCTAGTAAACATTACTCTAATCTAAAAATAAAACAATAATTTTACCACCAAATACAACATTTTCACCTTTTTATTCCTGAAACAAACATAAAGGCATTTTTTAGTATATCTAATGGAAAACTGGTTGAGTTTTTTACCTGGAGGACCGATTTCGTTTTGTATTACGTCTTGCTAGAGTAGCCAAAGAGCGTTCTTCATGGGCATGCAATGTATCGGTGGGTTCTTGAGCACTCATTAAGGGTGCACCCTCCAAACTAAGTGAACCAGCCCGACTGCCACCCAAATGACCGGCCATGTCCATAAGGCAGTCAAAAAATGATGCTTTCTGTTTACATTTAACAAAAATCTTTTAAACCTGTACACTTATTTAGTTTTTATGCGCGTTTAAATATTTGTACTTCCTTTTTATAAGTAATAATACGTATTTTGTAATAATTAATAAAAAATTACTAATGTGTGCTAAAATTTCCCAGATTATTACTCTATAATAACTATTTGTTTGAGTAAAATGTGGCCAGATAGAAGTTGCACTAAATTGTTTTACTAAAAAATTGTATGGAACTGTACAGATAAAAAATAATCATTCACAAAACGACATTGTCTAGAATATATATTTAAAAATTACTAAAATACATGCAAAGAAGTAAATTGTGTGTATTTAAATTTGTATTAAAGATAATATTGAAGAGGAAAAGGTGTTTCTGGAACCTACCTATACAAATCGTGGAGAATGTTATCGAAATTTTATTAAACAGGTGTTAGTAGTTAAAAAAATGGCACAAAATTCGATAACGAACATGCAACTAGAGACAGACAACAAAATATTATATTGAAGAACTTGCAATAACAACACACATGTAATAAAATGCACGTTTCTAATAAGAAAATTCCATATTAATTGTGACAAATAAAGTAAAACAGGCAAAATTGTAATAGAAAAATGCTAAGGACTAAATTGCGAAAATTACTATACCTAATTTGAAAAAAAATCTACTACACAGGACTGTACTATGAATGAGAATATTTGCCATATCTCTTGTACAAAATCAATAATATTTAAAAATAAAAATATATTTATAGATAGGAAAAATTAAACAAAATCCCAAAAATCTATGTAAATATTATCGAGTTTAAAGAAAAAAATTGAAAAAAATATAAATGGATTAGGATATACTACCGCGTGATTCGCTGAAGGACTATTTCCAAATCCCTGAAATAAATACATTAGTTTAAGGGCACTAATATTCTTCCCTAAATGGTACAGGTAAATAAAAAACAAACAAAACAAGGGAATAAATGCTTGTTTATAGTTGCTTTTTAAACTTTCTCATTTATAATACGATTTTTTTGTAAAGTTTTGGAAGATAGAGGCATGGCATTGTTTATTCTCTACTACAACATTTAATCATTTCTTTTATTGAATCAATTAATCCAATTTCATTTTACTGGGGGGAATATTTAAGGCTGTGACGTAACATAATTTCTGACCCACTACAACAATCAAGTGTATTTCTCTACTACCCTTACGGATCCAATTAAAACACAACAATCACTAGCTAGATTATCAGTTTTTCATTAAATCTATAGGGCTGGATTCACGTTCATGTCGATATTTCGGTTTTTTTTTTTGAGTTCAGTTAAAGGCCACCATTTTATATTCCTGATTTAGCAATTTTTTTAAACGTTTCAAAATCTTACCGGCAATCCACTTGGCTCCACTTGACCAAACCTGGTGCTTCGCCAACTTTCCAATATCAAAAGGCCACCATAAATTTTGCCCACTGTTAGTTTCCCCGTATTCAGTTGGTCGTTTGGGGGCACCAACAAGTCCACCATGTTTTTAGCTTGTAATGGCCAAATGTTCTTAATGGTTTCCTTTAATTCCTCATCGGCTTGATCCATTTCTTCCGCTGTGGAATTTTTATTTGAAAAACTAGTTTGATTGAAAAAAACTGAGTTTACCAGAACGCATTTTGATGTTCAAATTTTCACGAATTAATGCAAACAATGTTGAAGTAAAATTAACTTTGCCTTCATCATCTACTGGCATATTCATTCTTATTAATTTTTTATACGCTAATCGATTTGGGCATTTATTGCCGAAACCAAGTGGTGGATCCATATTTTTTAACATATCGTACATTTCCGTATAGTGAATTTTGCCCCTTAAAAATTAGAAGACAGGTTTAATTTGTAAATAAATTGAAAACAGTTATTACGTTGCATTTGGATCGTATTCAGCCCAAATTCGTACAAATTCGTCTAAATGATGGGCACCTAATATAGATGAATCTCTTGTTAAATAGTCAAAATTGTCCATAATAACAGCAACGAACAAATTTAACATCTGGAAAATTAGTTAAATGTGATTTTTGTGAAAAACTATTGAAGTTTGTTATACCAAAAATGAACAAAAAAATATAAACGAGACGAAGTACATGTAGGCTAAGTTGGAACCACATTGGTTCCCTTCTTTACCAGAATGTGGATCGCATGGTTGCCCTTTTATACAAGACAACATAATGCTGGGCCAATTTTCGCCAGTGGCACACCTAAATATTAACAAAAGAATTTATAAGGGCAATAAAATTATTAAATTTTTTTACCTAAATAGTAACATTAATCCCTGAATAAAATTTCGGAAATTGTTATGACGATTTATCGATTCGTTTGGCATTTCAGCAATATTTCCAAATACCTTCAAAGGATTTGTTCAGTCAACTGCATAAAAACGTTATTTGTTTATATTTGTTTACCTGCATTCCAATTATAGCGTAAATGAAAAACAACATTGCAATCAGAAGACAGACATAAGGAAGAGCTTTAAAGCTTTGAACAAAAGTCCAAAGTAATATTCGTATCGTATATCCTTGACGTAATAATTTTATTAAACGGGCAGCACGAAACAATCGTAAAAAGCCAACATTTATGAAGTTTTCCTATAAAAATAAATCATTATCGTATAAACAGAAATCGCCTTTTTACGTAAAAAATATGAATAATATGATAATGGAAGAGAAAGAATACGACTGTAGCACAAAATACAAAAAAATTTCTTCAATCTTCATTAATTTTACTATTTACTACCCAAATTTTATATATAGCATTTTATCTCAAAAAAAAACTATTCTACAATAAAAATTGCTTCATATTTTCGTTAGTCTATTTAATAAATAGGGATACTAATAAATTTATGTCTACAAAATCACTTTATATACATATACGTATATATAAAAATAAACAAATAAATGTTTCACAAAATGTATGTAGGAGGATTTTTGTGTTTAATTGTTGTGTATTCATTTTTGTGTGTTAGATACTTACCGAAACAAAAAATTTAGCTAAAAATACAGCTAATTCCATTTATTAGCGCAAACATATGCAAATGGAATAGCTGTTTTTATATTTCAAAAAAAATTATCTATTCCCACATGCATTTCATTTGTTGCACTACGAAAAAAATGAGAAAAAAATGATAAAACAACACATGCATATGGTTTTTAATTGCATTTCGATGAAATTCATTTTGAATTGTTCGACAAGCTTTTATAAAAACGAATTATTGGCTTGTAAATTCAAAATAAATTTACCTGCATCCATTTTCCAATCAGTGCAGGTATGTCTAAATTTCCAGACTATAAAATATTTTTAGAAAAAAATAATTAAAAAATTGTGTGCTACAAAATTGAATAAAATTTCATGCTTCGAAACAGAGACTAACCTTTATAATTATATATAATTTAATCAAAAACATGTCTATAATAGATTTTCCATTCTTTTATTTTTGAAAAGTGTGTGTAACTTTTTTTTTGCTAATTTTATAAATATTCTACAAAATGCTACAAAATTACACAGGAGATAGTTAGCTAACTTATTGTTTATTCTTCTATTTAGATTAATCTAGATTAATTATTTTTTAATAAATGTAGAAGAGAATAGTGTACAATAGATTAAGAAAAAAAATTACAAATTAAACACGTACCCTTTCTTTGGCCATTTTGGCAGCCCGTTCCTTGAATTGAAAATAACATTTTAGTGACACCAACAACAAAAAAAGGAGAAAAACAAATTATATTAGAGTAGAGAAACATAAAATAAATCAATACACATTCATACGTACCAAAAAATTAGAAATAATTAAAGTAAGTGCATTAAAACAAAAAATTTGTGAGTGCACAAAATATTTGTGCAGTTTTCGAAAATTTTTGAGATAGAGAAAGTTGAATAGAAAGAAAGAATTTTTTTGTCCAAATACCTTTCTGGTAGAGAACCATTCTGAATATATATACTGTGTTATTTTGTGTGTTTTTTATATATATTTTCGATATGGAGTGAAGAGCTTTAGTATCTTTTTGGAAATATTTGTGTAAAAGTTCAATATTATAATGTAGACAATAGAAAATAGTAGTAGTAATGGAAAAGTGAATGGAAATTTATAAATATTTTTTTACTTACACCAAATTCAACCACCATTGCATCCACAATACTTCCAATTACTGTTACAAAATCAAAAGTATTCCATGGATCCTTGAAGAAATTCTATAAAACCACAACAAAAATATATTAACTCATTTAGTTTTGGAAATAATTGCATTTAAAGAGTTTGCAAACAATTTAAATGCTGTTAATTTGTACGTTCTGTTAATTGTTTCGGTTTTATTCATGTAAATATAGCTATTAATTTATTTATACCTAAGAAACTAGTTTTATTAAGGGTTTGTCAGGAATTGAGGAGTAATTTTGGATATTTTACACATGCCTAAATATTCTAAAAAGCTATCAAATTGAAGATCAGTCAGAAGAGAACTAAATTTCTACGTTTTATTAAGCAAATGTAAAAAATCGGTGTATGTATATGGATTCTACTGCTAAAATACTGCAATCGGATTTTGAATCAATTGATTTTCAAACTGTATGAGAATGTGTGCTGCAAGGATTCGGAACTACAAAATTTGGATCAAAAAAATCTACGAGAAAGGAGTCTTCCATTACTCTACAAAATTGCTATAAATAGAAAACTTATGTGTAAATAAATCAAATTAGTTTATTCAAAAAAATGAACATGATGTATATTTACCTTAACACCGAAGGCGATCAGCTTGAGTACAGTTTCACAAAGGAAGAGAAATGTAAACAATATATTCATTGCCGCCAGGATGTCGGACAACAAGGGTGGAGATTCGTGATACTACAACAACTGACAAATGTAGCCCAAAAGAAAAACGAAAAAAAATACTACTCTACAAGCATTATAAATTCGAAAATAAAAATATAACTGCCCCCATCAAATCGGGGTTTAAATCCTACCTGTGTCGTACAGGTTCTGAAAAAGTCGGCAAGACCATTTTTAGTTTTATACAATTTTTATACAAATAGATAGAAAACTTTATAATAAGTTTGTTCTTTTAAAATGTTAGTGTTTTAGTCCTCTTGGAAGTTCACTCGCATATACAATATAGTTTCTATTTTAAATAAAAATTCATTAAAAAACAAAATAAATATTTTCATTTATATTATATTTGTGTGAAGATGTGTTTGTGTGGCAAAATACTCAGAATGCATGCAATTTGCAACTACACAAATAGCCATGCTATACAAAAATACAGAAAAACTTGTGACAATACACAATAATATATAAAGAAAGAATTAGAAGGATTTTATGTACAAGGATTCGTTAAAGGATTTTCATATATATTTACAATGATTTTATACAAATGATTTAATTTTGCGCGGAAATTTTCATTTAATTTGATAATTTATTGAACAAATTTGGTCCGCTAGAAACTACGTTCTTACCCGAACGCCAAATGCAAGTATCTTGAGGATGCACTCCACGGTGAACATGCCTGTAAACCCCCAGTTGAGGTACTTAAGCGTATAGGTGTAGGTATCGCCTTGCTTGTCATACTGTTAAAACATATACAACAATGTCTAGCCATAGTTTATATCGAATTAGCACGACAAAATATATTAAAACGGTCTAATTTACAATTTGTCTTTAAAATATTTCGTTAGAACAGTTATCATACGACACATAACACAAAGTCTGGTCTACATTTAGCACGTTCACTGGAAACAGTGCTAAATACAGCCAAATATAACACAAATACACAAACTATACAAATGGACACTATTTTCCCTGATTTTACGGGAGGATTTTATTAATTAAGGAAAAAACTACTGTTTCAACTAAAAATAACTTTTTTCGAAATTTATTTGTGAGTGCATGATGTGCACCAGATAGGCCAGGCACGAAATGAATGAATTTTCCAAAAAAAAAACAAAACATCGATTAAGGTGCGTCTACCTTATGAAAAACTTTTCTCAGAAAAAGGAACAGTCCTGAATTTGTTTAACACATGCTATCGGTTTTTTGATTGTTTTGTTTTTTTGATTTTGTGAATTGTACGTAATAAAAAAATGATTCAGAAGGGCATACACGTACAATGCATGCGCAAGTGAATTTCACATATAAATTATTGTTTGAAAATAAAAATGTAAGATAAATAATAAAGAAAAATACGCACATCGGACACCCACATACGCACAATTGTTAATTAAGTTAATTAATTCGTATTTATAAACAAAAACCAACCAATAATAATTTGTTTTACTAAAATTCAACCACAAACACTTAATTATTATTTATATAATATGGTGATCTATAGAAATCAAGATAAATTATAAATGAAACTCATAAATTACTAGTAAATCAACGTAAACAAATTATTTTTATAAAATTTCTTAACTAAACTAATAATGAAAATGCAGTTTCACAAAAATTAACTAAAGAAAACCAAATGGAACGGAAAAAACTCAAAAATGAATTGTGCACATTGCAAATATAGCATTCTGCAAGTGTTTGGTTCTTGTGTTCCAGTGTCCTGTGCTTCATTTTTTTGCCCCATATAGAAACAACAAAATAAAACCTGTACTGTTTGCCGACTTTTAATTGTTTTTTTTTTTAAATAATTTATTGTATTAATGTATATAGAATGTACAATTGGAAGGTTTCTGTTTCGTTTACTTACCTTCATCATTAATAATAACGTATTAAAAACAATAAGCATCATTATAAAATATTCGAATGGCGTTGAGACGACAATTCGCCATATTTTATATTTAAAGCTGTTTCGTTTGTTTGGCATGTATCTTTCTAATGGACGCGCTTGTATTGTAAAATCTATACAGGATTTCTGGAAAATAGCAATTTTAATGGGAAATTTCTTGAAAATGAGATAAATTAAGTTACTTGATTTTTATCTATTTCACCACTTTGTAGTTCGGCTTCACCCTGTTCTTGGAATGTAATGATGATCAAGGCGACGAAAATATTTACAAAGAAAAAAGGAAATACTACAAAATATACAATGTAGAAAATGGACATTTCTATTCGAAAGTTTTGTATAGGGCCTTGATCCTCGTATGTGGCAGCCATAGAATTTTGTAGAACTCTACAAAAATGCAGAAGTTTACAAAAATTCCTGATTTTAACACGATTTCACGTACTGGGGCCAGCCTTCACCAGTCTGAACAGCAAACAGGGTCAACATAGCCATTGCGACATCATCGTAATGAAATTTTTGCGGTCTCCATACTCTATTTTCTACCTTAGGCACGTCACTGTCTTCTTCGTACACGAAATACTGACCCCTAGATTGGAAAAAGCGGTGGTGCTAACTATCTTTTGACGGCAATGTTTTGGGCTACTTACTGACACGTAGATTCTGTAAATTTACTAGCATCAGTACAATGAAAAAACTTTCCGTTGAACAACTGAACGGCGATCACAGCAAATATAAACTGGAACAATATATACACGATAAGAATGTTTATCACATTTTTTAATGAGTTCACTAAACAGTCAAACACTGCTTTTAGTTTGGGCACACGTTTTATTGTTTTTAATGGTCTGAGAACGCGCAACACTCGCAACGATTTTATGGTCGACAGATTGGCTCCGGCAGAGCTTTGCCTGAAAAAAAATACATGAAATTAGATTAGCTGAACGAATTGGCAGAGAATTTCCTTACGCAAAATCAAATCCCATTGATACTAATGCACAAATAACAACAACAGCATCCATTATGTTCCAAAATTCACGTAAATACGAACCAGGATGCAATATAATGCCTAAATCGACGATTTTCAGAAACATTTCAACAGCAAATACACCGGTAAAGGCATAATCGAACTTGTCCAATATATTGTTTCGGAACGATTTCTCATCAACGGGATCTTCAGCTGCCAGAGCCATTGAACTAAGGCAAATGACGACCATTATAAAAAAATCGAAGTATTTTAAATTTACGACCCAATGGGCACCTCTTCTAACACTGTAAAAAAATATTAAATCATTAGAAGTTTAGTAAATTTGATTAAAAATCGTACGGATTTGTTGATGAAAGTATAAACATGCTAGAATATGGCAGCATAGGTTTCGGACCGACAATTTCCTCCTCCTCTTCAGGTGGTTTGTCCTCTTTCTTCTTGCCACGTTTCACAGGACTTGGTGGACAAACTTCAACTCGGGGATTTGAACCTTCCATTTGTAATGCTTCCATTTCTTTTTCTAATTCTAGTGCTTGTTTCTCTTTGTTTTCTTCGGCTTGTTCCTCTTCGGCGGCAGTAAGTTCTTGTGCATTGGCCAGATTGTCAACGGCGATAGCCAAGAACACATTGAGCAATGTATAGTTGCCAAACAACATTAATATTATAAAATATAACGAATAGATCATTTGGCCCTCCGCTGCATTTATGCCATTATACATTACTTCGTTCCAGTCTTCGCCAGTCAAAATCTAAACAGAATTTCATCAGAAATTCAATCAGAAACAAAAATTATTCAGAATATATAGTTTACCTGAAATACTGTAAGGAGTGCAATCGGAAATGTGTTAAAGTTGGCATGTGGAGTGCCACCTTCGAAATTAAACTGTCCACCAAATAGCTGCATTCCGAGCAGCGCAAATATAAGGATGAACAAGAAGAGCAAGAACAGTAACGATATGATGGAACGCATTGAATTGAGCAGCGATATGACCAAATTACGTAGCGACGACCAATATTTTGTCACTTTAAATATACGTAACAGTCTTAACGCTCTGAGCACTGATAAACCGAACGATCCACCTTTAACTTCCGACCAAACCACTTCGAAAATCGAGCCAGATATGACGACACAATCGAAACGATTAAATGCCGACTCGAAGTAGATTCTAGGTCCAAGTGCGTACATTTTTACAAACATTTCACTCATAAACAAACCCAAAAACACGTACTCCGCATAATCTGCAACAAAATCAAAAATGTTATACAAGCAATTTCGATTTTTTGGAAAAATACTTACACAAAAAATCGCTGAGCCATTTTGGCTGGCCGTGATATTCGACGGCAACACAAAATGTGTTAAAAAATACCAACATTATGACGGACCAGTAGAACCATTGCGTTTTTACCATGTGTCGTATACCGAAACGGAATCGTTTCTCGGCACGCCAGAAACGTGCACATCCACCTTGGCCCCTAATTCTTGATTTCATGTACGATGTACGGCCGAAACCTGTCAACAATACTAACTTCAACATTGGAAAATGTTTCTATATTGCATTTGGACACAAATTTCTGGACATTATCAATATTAAAATTTTTCAAAGAGAAATTTATGAAGTTTGCACTTAATTGAAGGGGCGTGCATTCTTCAAAAAAGACTTTATTATATTTTTTGGATCATTAAAATGATGATGAAATCAAATTTTTTTATATCAAGATCCTATTACTAAAATGTATACTTAATATAGAAGCTGAAAGTCTAGTTTAATACCTATTCTACAGGCATACTTCTAATAATATATCAATAAACTAAATGTAAAAATTACAAATATCTAAGATTGGGGATACCTAATGTAATAAAGTACTCAAATATTCTAACAATCTCTACAAGGGTTTCATAAATGTGTTACGAGTTATCTTACAAATTTAATATCCTGAAATCTATTTGGTTTTCAGCCAAAAGCTGGCCTGTTAAAGCTTAATAAACACAACAGTGTCCAAAACAAACGCATTTCATTTGATTTGGAACGTTTGTGTGTTAAAAATAAGCTTTAAACAGGCAGAAGAAAGGTGAGGGGTAAACTATGAGTTGTTTTTTATATCTAATAAACTAAAGACATGAATATGCATATAAATAATAAAAATGTATGGATAATAAACTGAAGGAAAAATGTGTAAAGTGCAGAGAGAAAAAGTATGATAATAGTTTTCCCCTCAGAAGAAAGTCCGCAGTATAGGCACTACAGAGACCGCACAAAACAAAATTATAGAAACGAAAAATTTTTAAACAAAATGTATGTTTGAAAAATTATGTAAAAATTAAAATCAACTAAAATGAAAAATTCTAATAGTCTCATTATTTTTTTACATAATAATTGAAGTCCACCAGTTTCCCCATACCTTTTAGTTTTTTCTTAGACTCTGTAAGAGATACTGTGGATTAAAACATTGATAGTATCAGTAAAAGTTGTTGTTTAGAACATGAAATAAAAAATAAATAATTGCGATTATGATTATTGGTTTTACACTCAATTTATAAGGTATACAAACAACAAATAGTGATGTGAAAATACTATATAATAATAGAAACATAAACAATAATATATATAGTAGTAGTATAAGAAATGTGAAAAATTGATAAAAATCTATCTGTATTAATAAACTCTTCTGTTATATCTTATATACACCATGCAAAAGAATGTTTTAATTATTCTTGAATAAAGATTTTCATCTACTCGTAATATCACACCAATAAAGTGTATAAAGTAATCAGAAAAAATCTATAATTATATTAATAATCACTTCTATAACTGATCTAATCTTTTTTAATAAAAGATTCCATTTTCATTAAATATAAATATATGGAAAAAAAACAATCAAACATGGAGAAAAATGCATTCTTACCATCATCGCCAACATCCTCTTCCTGTTCCTCTTCTTCTGTGTCGGTACTTTTGCTTTTGCCCATTTTTTTAAGTTTCTTCTTTTTAGCAGCACGTCGACGCGCTTCCATTATATGCATTTTTTCCTCTTCCGTAGTGCGTTCTTCCGCCAAAATGACCTCCTCTGCAAACAAACTCATGTCGAGAAAAATCCAAAAAAATTTTCAAGATTTCTACATTACCTGCTTTGCAAATCCATTGCACGTAGCCATTTAGCTCACGTTCTAACTGTGCAGCTCTGCGTAGCTTAAGAAACTCCTGCCTATTTTCTACTTTTTCCCTTTCTTTTGCAAATTCACTACAAAGTGGCAATAGACAAGCAAATAATATAGGCGAAATAACAACAGGAAAACAAACTAAATTAGCAATAGTTTTTATAAAAATCACCTGCTTTCGTTATCCATTCAATATAAATACCAAAACTATCGTTAAAAATTTGTTTGGAACGTGTTTTATAATAATTAGCTCTGCGTTCCACTCTTAAACGCTCATTAGAAAATTCACTGAGCGCGAATACATAAATTATTAAAATATAAACAGAAAAAAACACGGAGAAATTGATGACAACTTACCCGCTAAGAACACCAAGAACCAGATTCAACATAAAAAAAGAACCCAACACAATTAATGGTACAAAATACATCCAATTAAAATAGCTTCCGACTGCATCGTTCATCTTGAAAAAAAGATTCAAAAATGTATACACAGTTTAGTATTTTTATGGATTTTTTACCCAATATAGAATCGCTGTCCAACCTTCCATCGTAATACATTGGAACACTGTTAACATGGCATAACCGATGTTATCAAACGACGTAATTCCACTGTTGGGCCCTTGCCATCGTTCTAAACATACGGAATTACCGTCACGACACCAATTACTGCCCTGGGATTGGGCCTGTGTCTCATTGTCCGTATTGCAAGGCACCTCTTCCTCGCCTTCTTTCACAATTTCATCTATATTTATATTTATTATTTTGTAACAATGGTGAAGCCAGTGGTAATTAATTGCTTACCAATATCGTAAAGACTGTAACAGGTGCGATGTAATGCACCGGAATAAAATTCCAAACCAATAATGGCAAATATCACGATGGCAAACAATACCAACAATCCAATTTGGAGCAGTGGTGCCATTGCCTTTATGATGGACTTTAAGACAACTTGAAGACCTATACGATGGGGAAGTGGGGAAAAGAAAAAAGGGCAATAATCACTGAATCAATTCAATGCGATAACTTCCTATATTTGAAATTTATGTTCTTTTTTTGGCACAAGTTTTGTTTTATGTTTGTGTAAATGTAGAATGTAATTGTGTGTGGAGCAATTGTTGTTTTGTGAAGTATAGAACCAATATGCATTCTTCAGAATATAATAAAAAGAAGAACAAGAAAGAATAGATGAAGAAAAATATAAAGCCATAAGATAAAAGCATCTATTTTATATATATATCTAGATTGGCAACACTATAATCTTGCATTTACTATTTATTCTTATTAATTTTTAATAATATAAGTACATTTCATAAATAGGGGAGTTAATATTAAGGGGGTGGTGTGATTGGGAGAAAAATATCCCATTTTAGTATGGGATTTAATTTTCTTTCTTTTGGCTTTGCGCAAAATTTATAATTTTTTGAATTTTTTTTTCCTTCTTTTTCGGGATCGTGTAGGATTCTTTTTTGGGGTAAAAAGGGGTGAGTGGGGCATGTACAACTACATTTCATCTACTTACTAGGGATGCCAGAGACTAGCTTGAGAGGTCTTAGCACTCGTATAGCCCGCAACGTTCGCAGGTCCACTGCAATGAAATCTTGGGGGAACAACGTCAGAAACCTGCAAAATACTAGCCTCTAGCCACTCTCATCTACTACTCCATTACCACAAAAAACTATACACTAAATTCAATTAATCAATTAAACGGAACAAAAAAAAAATAAATTTGCCTCCTGAAATTAATTTGAAACGAAAATTCGAAAAAAATCAACGAAAATAAAATTAAATTATAATTACGTAGCCCACTGGTAGGTCAAATTGGAGTTTATATTAGGTATTAAATTTTATAACATTTATTTTTATCAGAAAATTTATTTTTGACTTTAAAAAACCTAATTTCGCCAAAATTAAATGATAAACAATGCTCGAACTAAGAAAAAATTGTAAGGAAAACTGTGTTTTGGAAAAAAATTTGTGACAAAATAATAATCAAAGGTACTGACATAATTTTAGAAAATATTTGACCCCGCAAAGTACCAACCCTTAAATTTGTTAGGCCACGTTTCATATTCAAAATTTTGTTTTGAAATAACTGAATTTTATATATAATCAAATAAAACTAACCTACTATAGAGAACACTAATTTCTAAGCACACTAAAGCTAGTGGAATCTGATAAGTTGATCAGTCAGTACCTTAAGAACTACAATAATAATAATAATAAACAACTGAACTGATAATAATAATAATAATAATCGAGCATTTATCGAGCACTGTCTACCTACGTAACATAATCATGCACACCGTTATTTTCTGGCGCAAGAACTTTGCTGAAGAACAATTAATAATAATAAAATTACTGAACTGAAGACACCCAATAATAAAATCAACCCAATATAATAATAATAATAGCACAGTAGTAATAAGTTTTTAAGTGTTTAGTGAACTATATATATAGTAATATCTATAAACTAATTGAAAAAAAATTATGGTTTAGTCTATACGTAATTTTTTCTAAATTTAAAAAAGAAATTTATAATGGTCTAGTTTGTGGTCTCTTTCTACACAGCAGCGGGCCCAAAACTAGACTAAATATCTGGTATATAATCTAATTTCTGTATATTGAATAATAATATAATTTTTTTTGGATTTAATGTGACGTTTCGGGGGCCCTTACTTGGGATCCTGGACACCAACTTGAGGGGACGCAACACGCGGAACGACCTTAACATCCGAAGATCTACATCAACGTTTGCCTCGGCAAAAACTGTCATAGACCTGACAATAGTACACATATATACACATATTTATTTTGTTAAAATTATAAAATCAATTATGGGAAATAAAAACAAAAATAAAAGAATTTAATTCCTGCCCCAAAATTTTTAATTCAAACAGAAAGACAACATTTTTTGATCTAAAATTGCTGAAAACCTTTTGTTTTTTTGATAATGTTGGTATTCTGTTTGATTATTGCAAAACTACGAAATTTGCATATAATAACACTGAAAGCAACACTCACCCTGTAAGTACGACAAAAAAATCCATAATGTTCCAAATGTTTCTAAGATATGATCCTCTGTGTAAAACAAAACCTAAAGCTAAAATTTTCAGTGAAGCTTCAACACAAAATATTCCTAGAAAGTAAACTTCTGTTTTCTCCTGTAAAATGATTGTTCATATTTAAAATTTCATTTTAAACAATCTATATGGTTTCTTTGAGTTTCTTACTAGTTTTTGTGCTAGTAAAGTCTTGTCGGAATTGGGCAGGTGCTCCTCCAATGCCAGCACCACACAGTTAGCTATGATTGTCAAAAGCACGGCATATTCAAAAGGAGTAAAAATTTCTGTTAAGGATTTATAATGTCAAATAACTTTATCTAAAAATAACAAGACCTACAAAAATGTTAATGAACGCTTCCGTGCTTTCAATTGTGCAAAAAGTTATAAATAAGCTGGAAAGTGTGTTAATTCAAACATTTTATGGTTTGTCAGCAATAAGAAGTGGATTTCGATTTTATGGTTCAAGTTCAAAAATGCTCATTGTTTTACAAAATCTTTTGCAAACTTTGCATTTCCACCGAATATATGTCACGAATTGATGATACATAAGAAAATATATAATGATGGAAAACTCTTGATAATAATAATAATAGTATGAAAAGGATATGGCCATTCAATAATAAAGCGCGTATATCTACGGATGGGGTTCTCCTCGGAGAGCAGGAACAATGAGGATGGCCCCTGTCCTCCTGCCGCGCTAGCACCCCCCATTCTATCAGCTGCGCCCACCCCCGCCTGCTGCTGCTCCGCCTGAGCCGCCGCTTCCTGCGCTGCGGCCAACCTGCAACCCAAAAACATACACACACATTTATTTGCATTCCAAAAATTTGTTTATAAAAAAATCGGCAAATTTTCGAAAAAAATTCAACAAAGAACAATTATTCCTAGGTTGAAAATCGAGCTTTTAATGGACAAATAAATTCCTCATTTATTGCGAGTCTAGATGGCCTTAAGCCGTATATAATTGATGTGTGGGCAGACAGTAAACAGTATAGAATTTGCTCCTTAGTAACCCATATCCAGTTGGCCGTCCAATATATGCCTGTGGCGACGTCTCTATGGGCGTCGGGCGCCGTCTGACTTGTTGGCAACCAACACCACATATATATACAAATTAGCATCCCTTATACGTAATTATTTAATCCAATTATATTTGAAAATATATTACAAAATTCATTTCATTATTCAAACAATTTATTATTATTATAAAGAAATCATCAGCGCGTCTTTCCAGTTTTTTCTTTTGTTGTTTGAAGGAAGAGCGGTGCACGTGTTAGACCCAGATGACGCAGAGCTGCAAAATGACGTCACTAGACGCCATATTGGAGCCTGACGTCAGGCAAGCAGGATCGATAGGGTGACTGCAGCAGTATGCCTATATAATATCAGGACACTTGGTCGTTATATGGACTAATTGAGATTGAAATTAACTCGACTATTGTACAATCGTGGGCCCACACACACAAACACACACACATACATACATTCAACCCCCATCATCATTCACACCCCCACAATATACGTATTTTTATAGATGAGTTTATTATACGCCAAATTGTTGATTAACTTTACGCTAATTAAATTATTGACTGCCATTTAATATGATAATTTTTGGATAATTGCTCGAACTCGTGCTGGAACAACACCCCGTTAGTGAAAAATGAAAAATGGGCCACCGGTAAATGTCAATATCTATTATGTGTAAATGTATTTGTTGTAAATATTTCTGTATTTTGGAAATGGTAACTTGAATTCCTAAAGGACCTTCATTCTGTACTTTTTTGTACCATTTCGCTTTCAATTCTCGTGAATTCTCTTCGATCTCGCTTCGCTTCGCACACACACACGTGATAGTTCCGTGGTGCATGTATAGATTTATGACAAATGAAAGTAAGTACACTATTCTATATATATAATCGTATTGTTGTTAACAACAAAATAAAAAAACAACAACAAATAGCACTATATAAAAAAAGATAACATGAAATTATGGTTGTAATGTGCAACAGGTGGTGATTTCACATAATATTTCATACACATTTTCATTTACATACAAGTAAAGATTAACATAATCTAAACAAGAAAATAGAAATGCGCTAGCAGAGAAAAAAATTGGAGCAAATTTAATTGCAGGGGGAGAGTAAATGTTAGAGAAAAGGTCAACTCGGTCCCGAAAACGAATCTTCTCGAATTTAACAAATCTAAATTAATGATTATAAAGTGGTTGACAATTTCATTGAGAGAACAACAAACATTTGGCACGAGTGCAACTTTTTTTTATTATAACGTCGCTTTATGATTTCGAGCTTCTTTTTTGGCTGGCATGAATAAGAACGGTTGGAAATGGGATGATTTACAGCTATATAAGAAGAAAGCTCCCATTTAAATAAAACTATGAATGAGCTCGCAGGACTAGACCAAAAAAAGAGCGCTTCCTGGGAGACAAAAATAGGACAATGGTAAAACTAGGTTAAATGCCATCTAGTTCAATAAAATAACATTAGAAGTCAATTGAAACTACAGTAGAACCCCGATTATCCGGACACCGATTATCCGAATATCCGGTTATCCGGACTCATTCATCTCGGCTCTAATTGCCAATTTAAAAATGTTTTGGCTCCCGTTCTCATTTATTTGCGGGATAGTCCGGATATTGTGTGTCGTTGTTACATTTTCTTTGATAAATTTCCAAAATTTTAAATTACTTAGGTATGTAATTTCGTTATCCAAAACCCATTACATAATAAAAATTGATTAAAATTTAAATATTGATTGATTTGACTTTGAAATCGATTATCCGTATTTTCGATTATACGGAATACCCCTGGTTTTATTTGATCCGGATAATCGGGGTTCTACTGTATTCTCAACTATTGATACATTGAATTACATTGTCTTTTGACTAATTTTAAGTTATAGTTAAAATTCGCATCGCGCGTACATGTGCACTTAATTGTGTAATTTAATTATCGATGCAAGTTGGAAACAAAAAACTTAACTATGCAATTAACTTACAAGGGCTTATATTTTGAATTTTCAATATTTTCTAATTGGATTATATTATAAACACTTGACATCATGCACGCCGTTCTTTTACAAGAAATCGATTCAAAACATTCATATAGATAACTATGCGAATTATTTGATTTCTTTTCACGAAAAGATAAAAACTAGGTCTTTTTTCAAGTTTTTATCAAAACTCAACCAGTTGAACTTAAAACTGTGATTTTGTGTCCAATTATGTAGGATTTTTCACGAACATAAATACTATTTTACACGTAAATATGTACGTATAGTATGCATATTTCTTTAATTTCAAGCATTTTCAACCTTGACAACTTATTTTAGCGAATTTATTTCACTAATTGTACATGAAACACAATATTCTGTTGATAATAAATTCAACAGGACCTTTTTTACAAACAAATACCAACTTTTGAATAATTTCTTAGTTTATATAGATTAAATCGATAACTATGTAGTAACATATAATATGGTTTTAATGAAATTTTGTTAAGGTAGTGCATGTAGAATTTTAATTGTTGCACACAAAGTTTTAAATAAATTGTTATAGGTTGATATATGACCTAGATTTTCATTGGTTTCATATATTTTTAATAGAAAAACTTTCAAAAACTCAATTCAAATTTAATTTCTCCTTAAAAAACAAAAAATTATAGATTTTGTAGGGGCGACTGGGGATAAATGGAACACTCGACTAACATTCTAATATTTCATATTTGTATTAACACCAATCTTAATTTACTAACTAATAATTTACTATATAATATAGTTGAGAAATCAATAAATAATAATATTGGAAATGCTTTTAAATTTCACGAAAATTAATTTTCCATAGCGGAGTGGAAAGCATCAATGAATACCATAAGAAGCATGATATATGTTTCTAGGTTTATTGTTCCAATATTTCACATAATGAACACAATTTCAATGCATGGGGGTGGCATACATTCAAACCATTTCAATAATTATCAAGTATATACAATTGTAAAGATACAAGGAATATTATATGTATGTAGGAGGAGGGAATGTGGCCTGAGGAATATATGGGTCACCAAGATCAATGTGCTCAAATGTGTATTTGTTGGAGAGAGATGGCTGGAACGTTCCGGGGGATGATGCAGGTGTGCTATAGCCGGCTGAACAACATTAAAATGGTACAAAATCGACAAACGTTGTTCGGAATTTGGGCAATTCGCGTTTTTGGACCCACCTGATTTGTCAGAGAGGTCTCACGACAACATGCCTCCATTTTGTGTTACTTTTTGCAGGCGTATAAGGTTTCCCTGTAGTAGCAGCCGTTGTCCAGCACAGTGGCCGCTCTCATTCTTGCGCGCCTCAACACGGGAACGATGTTCGAAATTGTTGGGGACTGCCGGATGGATGTATTTATGGGTGGGTTGGTTTTTATAGGGACTATTGTACTATAAGAAAATTGTTGTAACACTTTTCCTCACACAGCACTACTGGTCGTCGTCGCTTTTATTTTTTGGGAAATTTTTGCAAACACCAACAACCCAAACAAAAACCAAAAGAAACACACACAACCCCGCAATTACATTTAAAAACACACTAAGGATCTGCACACATCATATTTGCGTATTAGTGTTAGTTTTATCCCTTTTTAGCACCAACGTTCTGCAACGGTCCGCACCCGTACACTCGGGGGGTTGAAAGTACAACGGTCGGCAAAAATCGGCTCACGAGATTGCGCGCCCCCCGATGTGGACACGTTAGTCAACGGGTCGCCGCGACGCCTTTTCCATACATGTACAGAACATTAGTCGTCCTGGCGTGGTTCGATCCTGCGCCCTTCAGGAACTTTATATGCTATAATGCCATGCCACGTTTTCACACATTTACAGGACCGTACTCAAACGTTCTGGCCAATAAATTTGTCCTTAATTTTTCTATATAAGCTTGTTTTTCACCGTTCGGAGAGGATTTCAGGTCATCTGTCCTGAATTTTTCAAGATTTGAAGACGGTCCTGCGACACTCTCGCTCTTTTATATCAGAAAAACGTTCAACATTTGAACTAATATCGCCGCATGCTCGATTGTTAAGCATTTCTTCATTCATGGTTTCGATAAACACGTTTTTTCCGGACATTTGTTTGTTTTATTTGACGATATTTCGCGGACCTTATTGAAAATCTATGATTTTTCATACAAAAAAATAAATAAAAAATAACTTACTCTATCATTTTTAATAATTTTTACCAACGACTAAACATCTAGTTATTTACTAAATAAAAATTTGTACGCCGAATACAATTATTCAGTTAAATTTAATAAAGTAATTGCATAATGTAATAAATATTCTCCAATTCAAATTGAATCCTTTAGACTTGAAAGAAAATAAAGCATAAATCTGAGAGGTTTCAACTGGAAAATAGACTTGTAGCGCTACCTAGCGGTGAAAAGCGTACACTACCAAAGCTAGCTCGGTTTTCCCAAGCTTTTCAAAGCTTCAACAGTACAGTTTACATAATTTCGCCGCTAGATGACGATCGTGTGCCTTTGTCCATTTAATGCAAATATAATTTAAGAATTTAAAGATATTTTCCGCTGGTTTTGTCAATTCAAATGAAATTATTCAACAAAATCGTGAATAAATCATTCGAAATGACAAAAGCAGCAACGTTCCGTCTTATTAAATATGAATCTAAGATCCACAAATAAATTATTTGCAAACTGTTTCAATTTATTTGAAAAGAAATTCGATTTGAAACTTTTTAACGCACGTATCGTGTGATGAATTTAATTAATTCAAATTTATTACACTTGAGGAAGACAAGTTAAGGCAAAAGAACAAGACAAAAAAAAATTAAACAACATTCCTTGTATGTAATTAAATTTAATTATGAAACTTTTCTGTTAAGACGTGATTTTGTCTAAAATTTTGTTTGGTGGAAAATCAATAATCTAAATCTTAAGTACATTTCTTTACACACACACAGACGCACACACATACCATATATACCTACATATAGGTACTGATAAAATATAATCTAGACTTGCTTCAATATGATTTGAGAAATCTTCTTACATTCGAGGGTTTATAACATCCAATCAAATATTATTCTATTGTTTGATTATAGCGTAAAGTGTATTCCACCATTTAATAATAATAGATAATGGTTTTTCGTAATAAAACTATATTACGTACACATTCATTATTAATGTAACAAGAAACGCTTCAACCAACAAAAGAATAGGTGCTAAACGTTACATAAAGCTGGTAAATATTGTTTTAATTGATTTTTCCAATGTTGTAATATAAAAGTTGATAAAAATGGTAAATCTATATGTACTCGTAGTTAGGAAAATGAGGGTGGGTGGGGAAAATGTAAATATTGTTGTCACTTACATAATGTCGCCCAATTTAAGCCTAGTCTGGATAAGTGCACACGATTTATGGTCCGATGTGGTGACAGCTCGACGACGACGAGCGTACCTGACAGGTGGAATTGCATCTTCACCGGCTCGTATGGCCGGTGAAGAGCCTCTCCTCCTGTTGGACATATGCCTACCGGCGACACCGCCCAACATCCTGCAAGAAAAACAAACAATTTATACAAAAAAATGTACTAACAGCTTTGTAAGCATTGCAAAAGTTTGCTAGAAAGCTTTTTTCAAGTTGGTTTATGCATTTAAACTGAAAATTTAAAAAAAATGTATAAAATAAGATTGTTATGTTAGCATTTTTTGAGTTACATTGCGAGAAATTTGTTGAAATAGTTGAAAATAGAGCTTTGTCGTGCTTTTTACAGTTAGAAATGGCTAAGTTATTAATTAAACTCGAAAAACTCATCATCTCTTCATTAAATTTGTTTAACTTGTTGACAGCATAAAGCTTTTTTGAGGTTTTTACAGTTAAAAATGATTGGTTTTTGAATTAAACTCGAAACCTTCATCGATTTTTTTATTAAATTTACTGAAATAGAGCTTTTTCGAGCTGTTTACAGAAAAAATGATTGATTTGATAATTAAACTGAACGATTTCATCAATTTTTTATAAAATTTGTTTAAAATGTTGATAGCATAGAGCTTTTTTAAGTTTTTTACACTTAGGAAATGATTGCTGAGTAAAAATCAGATTTTTGATCTGATTTTTATTAATTTTATTGAAATAGAGCTTTTTTGATACTATTACAGTTAGAAATGACGAGTTTGTGACATAAACTCCCAAAATTTTATGATTTCTTTATTGATTTATTTTTTTTAAGTTGATAGTATAACATTTTTTGATCTTTTTTTAGCTTAAAACAGTTGGTTTATGAATTTAATAAGCTCAAAAGTAAAAGAAAATATGTACAAAATAAAATCGTACTCGAATTTTTGAGGTTAAATTTATTCAAAAACTTGAAAACAGAGCCTTTCTGTGCTTTTTATAGTCAAAAACTTGTTGGAAGAGCTTTTATGAATTTTTTGCAGTTAAAAATGTGTGTTTTCTGAATTTAACTCAATATTTCATAAAACTTCTACTAAATTTATTGAAACAGAGCTTTTTATAGTTAAAAATCAGTAGTTTCTGAGTTAAATTCAAAATTTTGATTGATTTTTTATTAAACTAGCGTTTTTTGAACTTTTTGAGTTGGAAATGTCTGATTTGTTAATTAAACTTAAAGATTTAGTCAATCGTTTATTAAATTTATTAAAAACTTGAAAATACATCATTTCTTGAGCTTTAAACCGCTTAAAAACGCCTGATCGACAAAAAAAGCTCGATACGTAGTTAAAAAAACAGAAACGTAGAAACGTTAGCAATAATTTTGAGCTTCTAACCCGGGTTGGCATCTTCACACACATTTCTAAATAATTGAAAAAGTGGGTAAGAAAGACTGGAAGCTTTTTTCTGTTAAAAATCACTCCCTTGTGGATTTCGAACAAAGTCAATTTGAATAACAGATTCCTAACGTTTATCAATTTTTCACCACACATTCCACATTCGATTTGATTTGATGGTTCGATTCAATCTAATTGTGTTTAATTTCGTGCACGTCGTAACGATTTATTGTTATCTAATGATATTTTTTTTGCGGCACAGCCAAAATAAAATTGTCAATATATAAGCGGGGGTGGTGGACGACAAGGGGAGAGCAACAGGTTTTTATTCAACAAGTGTGCCTTTCTCTCTTGTACAAAGAGTCGTTTGTTAAATTTCAAACTGTTTTACCATTATTATTATTAGAAAATGTTTTGTTGTGTGGAAAACTATAAATTTCTATAATAATATTACGCTTTTACAAAGCTTTATATCTACGAGAAGCTTGTAAACGCGATAAAATTATTTCATCTCTTTATTACATTTTATATAAGCAGGAAAAGATTTATATTTCATTTCCCGTTTATGAATTTCTATGTATTTAATCATTTTCCTGATTAAAATATTACCAGTTGTTTTTCATATGACTTTAAATCAACTTGTTATATTCCGATATTAAAATTTTTACTGCATATATATATAGCTGTGTCGTAAATTTCTTATTATACAATTGCAATCTAATGAGGTTGTAAAATTTATATCACCATTTTGTTTTAAAGTTATACTCTATTAAATCAATGCATATAAAGAAAAATTATTGTATATGTCATTCAATATGCCTATACGATTGGAGACGGGCTTTTGTTCAATTTTATCGTTACGATGGACTATTTTATAGTTAATCGAATATATGTTATTATCCATTTTGGATACGATCGAATGATTTGTAATTATTTTCGTTAATCACTCAAACTATATAATATACTTAGTATTGAAATGATTTCCAATAATGGAATTGATGATGATAAAATGGACAATCATAAAAGCACCATATTTATATGAAAATTTGAATTTCAAAATTGTATTATCGCACTTTTCCATGTGCAATCGATATAATTTTACATCAGTGTAATTACAGTGAAAAACGACTAAACACGCGTCCATAATTCTCTATTTACTTAATTTCCCTTTATACATCTTACACACCCTTAATTTGTACCCTGAAACCAATTCTTCCAACGTTAATTATAAATAACAGACACAATTTAATGTAATAAATTTTTTTCGGTACAATTGTGTGAATTTATTTGCCCCGATTTATTTATATTCGAAGCAACAGATAGCATAAATGGGGCTTTTTCGGGAGGGTGCGGAACTATCAATCGATATTTGAACGAAAAACAAATTTTTGACAAAAATAACTATTATATTAAACAAAACACAATGCCGGCATTTATTAGAAGCTGTACAGTTTCAATAGAAAATGTAATTTTGGGACTGTCAGTAACATTTCTAGGATTTCTGAGAAACTTTCTGAATGGGACAAGGGTAAAATGTGCACGAAGAACTTACCATTGTTGCATTTTCATTTTTATTCACATTATTATCGAATTACTGAACGATTATACAATTTTTACCTCATGTAAACTTATTATCGCATTATCAATTCAATGATAAGATAATTAAATAAACATCCCCTAAGCTCGCAGTATTGATCGAATTTTTTTAAGTTAAAAAAATGGATTGCTAAAAAAATGGTTTAATTAAAAACTGACACGTTTATCTAACAGACTCATATGGCTTTAAAGTTGATTTGTTGGTCAATTTTGATGGTGGAAAGCAATTCATCTTTTCGTATCTGTATCACGTATCTAACATATAATATTATATAATAAGCAAACAGGTAAATGTAATAGAGATACCTTTGTGTTGAATTATTTTGCGAAAATCCCTTACGGTTTCGCATTATACTGTACTAAATCTAATTACTTCGAGTCGGACAAATTCTCCAACACAGATTTGAAACATCTCCAAAATTTATAAAAGTGCATTAAATATCGAAATGATAAAATAAAATTGATCAAAAGCTTCATAAATCGAAAAACCATCCAATAAAGTCAAAAAAACGTCAAGAAGCAGTAAATTTCCTCCTATGTACTTATAATGATTAAATCCTGTAAATTTCCCTGAAATCGATTTGATTTCTGATCAATTCAGCTTTTGAACAATACATTGGCCTAGATATTAGTGGTTAACTGGATGGTTAATTGGTGTTGATACGTCTTGAGCGTTTAACAGGTGGCTCTTGTATACCTATGTTTGTGTATGTGAATGTAAGCTATAAATACAGTCGAGCAATGGCCTGGTATAGTCGGCGGCGGCGGCGGCGGCGGTGGCAGCGGTGGTGGCAGTGGCTGAGAGATCGATGAATGTGTACTGGGGCCAAGAGAGCTCTGTATAGAGCAGCCCGGCCATCACCACTACTATAGGAAGATGATGATGTGAAGAGGGCCAGGGGATTGTGTTCAAGGGACCATTATATGTATATATAAACTACGTCCATCAACATCATCTTTCCATGTTATGTAACATCGTGTGACATCGTCGTCTTTTATGCGATGTACCTACATATATATGTGTGCATTCTTTACTGTGGTTTTTACATTATTACCAATAAACACGCTTGTGTTCCCAGATTTTGTAGCTTTCGCGTTTTATATTATATGAAGCGCTTTTCAATTTATATTTGCTAGAATAATGAAATACAGGATGTTTTTATAATTGAAAATTCTCAGTTCGTATTTCACGTTTTATTATTTATTGTACCTAATATATACAGTTTCATAATTAAGGTACAAAGTAATTTAGCTTATTTTATAGAGAATTTAATAAGAATGTTTTAAAATTTTATAGTTACCAGGATTCTAATGGCAACCATTTTGTTGTTGACTTTATTTCTATAATTCTATAGCAACAACTAATTTCATCAACTATTTCCATACTTCCATAGTAACCAACTTGAAACTTAAAATAAGAGTCCGTTTGGAACTTTGACCTAATTTTACGGTTACTTGTTTCAAAAATGACCAATTTAATTGCAAAAATAAATTTAACAAGGAATTTTTTTCATAGTTTTCCAAGAAAATAAAAGAAAAAAGCTTTAAGTTTAGCCAAAATTAAAAAGTTTTAAAAAAATGTTTTAAATTTCCATGGTAACGAATGATTCTCATTGCAACCAGCATGTTGTTTCCATAGTAACCAACATTATACTTAAAATAACAAGCACATTTCAAACTTTCACCCAACTCTACGGTAGCGTTTGATTGAAAAATAATCAATTTAATTACCTATACAAAAATCTGGCTTATAAATTCGTATATTTTGGACAAGAAAATAATTAAACAGAAGAATTGATTGTTGTCGGGTTAGGATGCGACAAAAGACATACTGTTTCACATTAGATGGTGTAATTTGACAAACAAAAGCACTTGGCAAAGTTTCACGTTCACTTGTAGTTGTAAGATAGTTAGTTAAGGGCTTTAGTTAGTTAAGAGAAAAGGTAATGGAAACACAATTTCAACATTAAATAAGAAAATTTAATTGAACTAAATCAGAAAAACTGTTTAAACAACGATAAAAATTAGAGTGAATTAAACTTTTTCACATAATAAAATACACATTTTTTTTAATATGGAAAAAGTTTCATTTATACAGCATCTCACCTTTTTTTATATACATTTGAGAGAAAAACTTTTTTAATAACATGTTAAGTGATACAAATTTATTCATAAAAATTGTCCCGCTCAGAATGCGGGTTGTATATACGCTTAAAAATATTAATATTTATAATTTTATATACAAATATTTACGTTTACGATGTATTGTTGTATTAAAGGAAGTGTTTCTTATGTTTTGCATGTGAAAATGTAATCAAAACCAAACTTTTCACCTGATTATTATCAACGATATTAAACTGAATGTTATATTTTACGTGGAGGTTTTGAACTTTAGATATACAGTTCGTAAAACTACCCCTCTGAAATGAAATTCATGAACATCTAATCAAGTTATCGTTAAGGAAACGATTATTAAGACAGTTTTGTGTGTGATTTAAGTGTAATACACAAAATTGTAATTAATGCAAACGCAAACGTACAACGAAACCAAATTAATTCTGTTAAAAAGTGTTTGAAGAGCGAACACCCCATTCTTTTCCGTATATATGTATATTCACGTTTCCAAAACAACCCCCAAGTGGATCATTACGTGGCATTTCCAATATAAATTACCTAGTAACGAAAGACGTCAAAGTGCCCTTCGTTTTGCCACTATTTTTAGATGGAAACGACAATAATATACAAAAATATGTATACGTAATTTTTGTTTGTCCGAAAACGTTACAAGATCAAACGAATATCGTTATTATATACTTGAGTTTTTCCCTTTTGAGTGACATTTCGTTGAAAATTAACTGAATACATGACGGTATCCAATTTTAAATTGAAAAGCGAGCTTTCGTATACAAAAAAGCTTTTCAATTTTTTTTGTAAATTTTTTCAAACGGAAACAGTACCTACTCCACCTCAACATAACTGTAATTATCTTACATTGTAAAACAAATATTTGGATTTCAATTCGAAAATGATATTTCGTCTTGAATGTTCAAGAAGCGCGCATCATTTTATTTAATGGAAATCTAAGTATATATGAAAGCCAGAGAGTTTTTGAAATGTGCATCTTTCACATAAAATTACATCTTCTCCTTATTTTTGATATTTATTGTGTATTCTCCATAACTTTTAAAAATCTATATAGTTTTAGGAAACTATATGGAAAATCTAGTGTAGAGCGGGAAATTGTACAAATGGGCCATATACAAAATCGATATAATAAATGAAAAATCAAACCGGGAATGAAAACTTTCTGTACAAGTGACATGATATCGGAAAGTTAAATTACTGTATATTCAAATTTTCTATAAAGTGACAAGTTTGTAAATATATAGCATGCGATAAAATGTATCTTTATTACTTATATTTAGAATATTATCAAAAGGGAAACATTTATCATATAACAGTATTCGTTTCGGCCCTATAATGTTTATGTTAATTCCCATATACGAGTATTTGGTAAACAATGGCATATGTTCATTGATTTTTCTGTATTTACATCATTTGTATCAGTAAATCAACTTTAAACAAGAACCAATTGTATGACGTCACCATAGAGAGGCATTTTAAAGTTGACAGGTGCCTTGAGAGGTAATTTTCTTTTCAACTATACGAAAAACTGTTTCCCTTCTATATAAATCACGATTTTCTTAGAAAAAAAAACGAGGCTTCCGGTCAGAAATAGATTCACGCGTATATTATTTAAAAGATGAAATTTCCAAGCTTTTCATTTACTCGCGTTTTTTTTTTTAATATTATAAAAGGTTTTGAGTGAAATCGAAGAACTTTATTGTATTTGTATGGAAAAGGTGGAAAAACGTCTTTAGATCTTGCAGTGCGTGCCGAATATTAGAAGTTAACAACTTTAATTCCTTGCAAACCACTCAACTCAATACACATCACGACATTATACGTGTAATTCGAGTTACAGATGATTGGAATAAAAAAGTATTAACGGGGGCGCGAATTTTACACGATTTTGATCGTGTCGGAATTTCACCAAACCCTCAAATTCAATCGTTTGAAATGTAATTTTACTTCGACGAAACAAATAAAGCTTGCGGAAGCTACAAAGTGTTACACAAAAATCGTTTTATTACGAAATTTCATACATCGAATGAGCTCTATTAGAACAGATGAATGTGAGGCGCCGATTAGGACTTTATTGAACATTTTAAATATTTGCACGTTTTTTTTTTTTGTACATTTTATGTATATTGTAGACTTCATATATATTTTTATACATTTTAAATATATTTTCCAAACTTATATATATGTATTTAAAACGTTTAATAAAGTCCTGATCGGCGCCTCATCGAAATAAAACGGTTATACGCGGATATAAAAATTTTATTTAATTGTTAAAATAAAAAAGTTATGATGGTTTGAAGACATCCATTAAAAATTTTTCCATTTTTGAGGCTTTAAAGCTTTGTTGTGTCCAATACAAAACAATATGATCCAATAAATGGATACATCGATGTGGATCGAAAACGAAATTGAATAGACAAAGAATGTAAACTGAAAACAGATTGATAGATAATCATGTGGCTGTGATGTGAACATACATTCGGGGTACAAAAAGACGAGAAAAATTGTTTTTGAATAAGTTGTTCACCAGAAACAACCATTATGTGTTCTCTCTTGTATTTCAAACAACGAAAAGAATGTTTTCATGTTTAATCTTGCACGTTAGGCCATAATTTAGCACGTTTAGTCGGTCATTTGATGTAAGATCGTTGATAAAATACGAATTATTCATCAAAAGATATCATTTTTTGTAATTACAAAGAAAATTTTGAATAAAATAATAGAAATTTCCATTTAAAACAGTTTTTAATGATAATATTCAAACGGGTGGAATATATTAATTTCACCCTGAAAAAAAAAACATTAATAATCCATCCCTGGAATAAATATTGAAATGGAATGGTGGATATATTAATATCCGGTCCATAAAACAATAATACATAAATAAAATGCACCCAAATAGCTGTTTCAATTTTTTATTCATCAATAATTAAACAAAATTTCTTACCTGAAGGCAAATAAATAACATGAAATATGCATAAGGGGTGATTTATCGTTCCGGAATACACAAATCTATCGATATTTCGAAAGACAAAACTTAACAGTGTATAATTTTTAAATGAAAGTGAAAACCAAGTGGATTTGTAACCTCGGAAAAGTGTTGTTTATATGTAAATCCAGACTTTTTGTATGCAAATTCAGTGATATGATCATTTTTCTTTTATTTCAATCTGTATTTAGAGACTTTTTCTATTTCCCTTAACATAAACTCAGTTATTATTGTTGTACTTTGCAAAAAATAGGCTTACAAATGGAGATTAATTCATGAATTTTAAATTCCATGTTTTTCTCTGCTAGTTCGATGGTTTGTTTATTTAATCGAGGGCACAATTTGCACTCAAACAGCAAAAACATTTAAAAAAAGACGATCAAGAATTTAATACACTGATTTAAGTGTAAGTACATTAATTAAACGTTCCTAAATGAAGTTTAATTCTGTTGGAGAACATTTTGTACATTTAAATGTTTGATGATTCGTGCTTTCAAACAGTAAACTATTTTTAAACGTATATGTACATAATTAATAATTAAATGTAGGTATATATTGAATTATTACGTATGTATATGTTTTAAATGGAAACTGTCATAAAGTTTTACTAAACAATTTTGCACTTGTCTAATTTTAATGAACCATTCTTCATTCGTTAACCATTTTCATGCTTTAAAGAAAATGCTACCTATTAAATGTTTGTTAAACATATACAAACGTATATAATATATATTTTAATTAAACTACATAAATATAACTCTGTAAATAGCAAAATATAACTTTTATATGGATTTAATTAAAAGTTAAAATGTATCATTTATCATTAGATATTGTGACCAAAATATGGTATTTTTGAGATTCAAAACTAGTTCATTTCAGAACTTGTAATACTTAGGTTATGGGCCCAGTAATTTTAAAATACTACTTAATTAACTAATTAAAAATGTTGTATGAGAAAGCTATAGCAAATTTTCCACGTCTGTATTTGTTTTGTATCTAAATTGCCATAAAAAATATGTACAAACTTTGATTGATGCCCATAATCCGAAATAAATCAAAAAAATTGCTGCCAGCATTGACTTTTTAAGTACTTTTCACCTGATACACGAATATTTGCTCGTTAAACTTTGAACTGTGAAAATGTTTTTCAGTTTTTCACGACTATACGTACAGCTGGATTGATTGTAGGCGGAAAACTTTTGTATTTACCTAATAAAGTCAGATTTTTTCAAAGTATAAAAAACGACAACGTACAGCTAGTTTGCTGAATGCGTCAACAACAAAATTAGCGAATGATTGAAGGTGTTGAAATGGGGTGATTAAGTTAATATGATGTCGCCACACAACTTTAAATTACATCCAAAAGTGGGAAGATTATAAGAGCGTATCAATCAATGTTTCATCATATCCTACGTGAATAGAAAAAGGGAAAAATTGAATTGAATTTAATTAAAACGCAAAATGAAGACTGGTTTTGTCTATTTCACTATTAAATCGTCTTAACAAAACTGCAAACTCTCAAATATCGACAATGTGAATCATTTTTCCATTCATTTTATTATTATTATTGTTCATTCCGTGACTTGAACATGTTTCTGCTAATTAACTTCAATTGTATTTATTTAGGCCATTTCTAACACAATAACTTCTATGTGCTTTATCTACATATTCGATGTAAAATACACTTGAAGACATTTAACATTAATCAATAGAATGGCATTAAGAAAATTTATGACGTTGTCTCAATTACAAATACAGACGAAAAATGGCTAAATTAAAATGTGATGCTCCTTTTTACGTATTTAATGATGATTCCTTGACAATCTTTAAAAAATTCACAAAAAGAAGGAAATATACGGTAAAACAACAATTAGAACTGATAAAGGAAAGTTCATCAAATAGTCACGCTTGAATAATGTAGTTTAAGATATTTTTTAGATAAGGGGATGGCCGGTTTTTTATTGGCCTGACCCCCATTATAAAACTTATTGGTAATTTGTGTTTTGCGTGCTATATTCCGACTTGGAAACTAATCTATACGATGAAAATAAGCTAGTAAAGTTCGTTTTTTTCATACCCAAAATAAATACAATTCAATTTTCAACTTAATTTCCATTTTAGTCTATCATGTGGAAAATATTTTCTAAAACATGGGGGAAAGCCTGTAACGGATTAAATATTATATAATCGTATTAAATTAATTGGACTTATCGTAAGTTGGCAAACATGTTGATGAAATAAGACGATGATTCTTCGTTGTTTCAATTTCAATCTTGAACACAGAACGCAAACACTACGAGTTTTCATTTTACAATGAATTCATCAAGGGGAGAAATTGTAAAATGATACAATAGGGGAAGGGTGGGCATGGCAAAACAATAATTGACGTATACGAAATAAATTCGTATCACGTTTTTAAAATTTCGACGAAAAGTTTATTCTTATTCAGCGAATAATGTTATAATTTTAACAACATTTTATGGAATTATAAAACTTTGCTTTTATGTCGAATGCAAACTTTTTTACAACACTGGCAAATAAAAAATGGGGAAAAGATAATTGATTGAAATTTAATTAGAATTATTTGCCTATAAATCTGATCAATAATGACCTTTTAGTATATTTGTTAGGTAATATTAATAAAAGTTTTGTGTACTTAACATTTAACGAAATTAAATCAATAATATCGTCAATCTTACCAGATATAATTAACAAATATACGTACGTATACATATACGAAACGTGGAAAAAATTCTAATTAAAAGCGGCGCACGCTTTAATAAATCTAATTAACAAAATAATCCGTTAGGAAAAATTTTTTTAATGAATATAAAGACACCACACCAACCCCTTGTGACAATCGATGTGAATTCACTTCATCAGTACTTGTTGTACTAATTAACGAATTCTGTTAACAAGACAGAGAAGGTTTGCTTTTAAATTGAATTTGCCAATTAACAAGTCATGTTGAAAAATTTCACTACATATATAAATTTGCGAAAGGAAAACTTGAACTAAAACTGGCCAAAAGATCTTTTTGATGTTTGGTTTGGAAAAGTTTCCAGTTTGACATATTAATATAAAGTTTGTAATTAAACTACTATTAAATTCGAACATTTAACATCAACAGCGACAGTATAAAGAGAGCCAAAGAATTGTAATATACACATTTAATAATAGTATTTAGAAGAAGGATGAAGAACATTTAACATTGACTGCTTACTTTTCAAAATGCCAAAAGAATAAACAACATACGATGTATCTAATAATTGAAATGATGATTTGAACTCATTAAAATTCATATCTATGAAAATCATCACTATACTCGTATGTTACGTGGAGCATTGATTTATTTTGTATTTTTATTACACTATCTGGTAATTGTGTGTTGAAAGAACGCATCAAAGTACACTATAATACATCTGTTGCTGGTGGTGGCGGTGGTAGTGTTGGTGGATGAAGACAACCATGTCGGCTACGGCCGTCGTGCCACCACACTGCTACTAACATCGTCGTAGAGGATGCGCGGCGTTTTGCCGACGACTGAATTTGGTAAACTTAATAAAACGACGGCCATCCGACCCTTTCTTCTGCTTCTCCTCCACTTGTTTGGGAAACATACAGCAATTTTTTTGGGTGTGCGCCTGTCGATTTTGCACCCTCCATTATTATTGTTCGAATCCTATTTAGTGTATTTTAACAAAATCTGATGGAAACCAGGAAAGAGGACACACGTTAAAAAATCATTATCGATATTTTTTCGTCATAAATCAACGGATATAATATTTTCTATAAAAGTAAAAGAGTGATTTTTTTGGTCATTATAGATGTTGTTGCTTGCAGAAAAATCAACAAATTTTATGATATTCTTGAAAGTTTTCAATTCATGAAAATTTTACTTCGGTTACCTATTTTTGTATTGAAAAACTTCGATTTTATATTCAACAATATATAAGATATTGTGCTTTCGTTTGATACATAAAATGTATATACGAAAAATTCGCATTAAATTAGTATTACAAAGGTAAAATCAAATTTTTGCCAATACCGAAGATTTTTCTTTGCAAAAATTCGTTACTGTAGCAAATTTTTCACTTTAACATGAAAATATTTTCTAGTTAATTCATTTTGTATACAAATAAAACAAATTTTGTGAAATTTAATTAAGTGTTGAACAAAAATTAATTTAAATAGAAAATAAATAAAATGAATTTTCATTGAAAATAATTTGCTCGTGTAATTTAATTTACAAATTATTTAGGTATTAATAAATATTATAAAAGGTACCTATATACAGGGTGTATTTTATGTTACCCCTTAATTAAAAATTAATGGTGCTCATTGTTGTAAAGCTTTCAACATAATCAGTATAAAGTACTTTGCTTTACGATTATTGTTTTTTATGATATTTTTAAACTTTATATGTATAGATTAAAAGCTGAAAAAGCAGACATTTCCTAAGTACTTAAACGCTTTCAAAGCAATTATAAAAGGCTTTTAAATTAAAGAAAAAAGCGTACTACACTAATATTTCTGCTAGTTGGTAAATTGTAAATATTCACCTAAATTTCTCCATTTCTGTAGCGACAATACCTTTTTTCTATTCCATAATACTTCCATGTCACATCACCTATATTGTGTACACATAACTTTTCAATTTCACCACCAAACAACATAAGAACAACATCATTATGCACCATGCATTCATAAAAAGGATCAACAAGAAGGGATGAAAACAATTTCAAATAAAAAGTGAAAACAATAATGAAAACATTCTATAGAAAAGTTTATAAATTTATAATTAATGTTTCTTACTTTTTCGCTTAAACAAACCACCTGGCCATTGAAATGCCATCATTTAACAACAAAATAAACATATTCAATGTGCTTTTAAATTAAACCGGACTTGATGCTGTCGGTGGCGGCATCGGCCGCCTATTTTACGTGGTCGCATGTTCCACGATACACGGCCTCCAGCCGACTACTAAACAACTACATGAAGACGATGAATGCAAGTTTGTGCGCGTCGTTTACCATCACCTATAACTTGTCAAACAGAAGAGAGAAAAAAAATTGCAGGGGGAAAATCACACACAAATATCGGACGACGATTTTCTCGTCTTTTCTCTCTTTTAAAACACTTGAATAGCTTCGAGCGCTCCAACAATGTACAATAGAGTCAAAGGAGAGGATTAGCTATATATATGTTCGAGGACATAAAGGACAATTAAAATGCTGGCTTTGAAATTCAATAGATATCGCTTTATCAATTGGCCCAATACAATTTAATATATTGAAATAAATTACATATTAGGATTTTATTGATAAATACATTTTGCCTTTAAGTGTTTGTTTAACTGGATTAATTTTCTTTAATATTTGCGTCATTATATTGACTAACTGCTCGCTGGACAGTCCGGTTTTCTTCGATTTGAATTTCTGCAATAATTCCGTTGTTGTCATCGGTTTACGCATTAAATATTTACGTACAGCGTCTTCGGTAATGCCAGATTCACTGCAAATATCGCTTTTTAATAATTAAATTCTGGTTTAATTGATTTTTTTTTACCTAGAGCCGGGAATGTAGTTGGGTAAATCGAGTTTTGGTTTTTTATTAGAGGTTGGTGGTGGTGCATCTGTTGGTAATTTCCGTTTATTATCAATTGGTGTTACAGATCTTGAACTATTTGCACTACTCGGTTCAATTTCTTCTTTTTTCCCTTTTTTGTCCGCTTTTTTCTTACGTACATCTTCATCTGTGCTACTATCTGAACTAAAATCGTCTGAATCTAAAAAAAATCGACTTTTAAAACCAACCAAAATAATAATTTCGTATTTGTAACCATTTTTAGTTTCTTTCTTCAATTCTTTTTTAACATCTTTCTTAGTTTTCTTTTTCTGTTTCTTTTTCTTATCCTGATCACCATTTTCTTCAGTTTTCTCTGCCTCTTTTTCCTTGTTCTCTTCATCCTCGTTGCTTTGTTCCTTTTCGGATTTATCGGAATCATCATCGGAGCCTTCGTCGGAAGTTAAAAGCTTTCTAAGTGCTTTTTCCTCAGCAACACTCTCTAGATTAGCGTTTTCCGGTTCACTTTCGCTACTATCGCTTATATAATCCAATTCTCTTCCCTCAGCATCTCCATCATCGGAATCTTCAATTGCTTCAGCATCCGTATCACGTTTTTTCTTCTTATTTTTCTTCGGATCATCTATAATACTGAATTAACAAAGAAATTTCAAAGTTTCTAACAAGTTTTTACTCTTTTTGTTCTTTTTCTTGTCTGCTCCTTCTTCGTCTTCATTTTTCTCATCTTCATTCGACGATTCATCATCTGAACTGTCCATCCATTCATCCATTTCGGAAATTTTCAACTCCTTATCTTTCTTACTATTAGATTTCTTCATTTTCTCTTCACCTTCATCCAATTCATTGTCTTCATCGCCTTTCAATCGTTTCCTCAACATCAAAGAGAAGTAATTTAAATGCTTATTCCGTTTCGTCCATTCCAGTTCGGCTTCTTCGGCCGACAATGACTTGTAGCGTTGTATGGGCTGAAATTTGTACCATTCGTGCAACTGAAACGCCTCGATGGCACCATCTTCAGCGTGTGTGAACACATAATAAGCGGTATTTTCCGAAACTCCACCTTCACGGATTCCTTTGAACTTTTTCACGGTACTTCCATGTGATTTCAGTATCCAGGGCTGATCGTCAGCGCGATATTTCCTTGCAACTATTCCTAATTTCTTGCGTCTAGCCTCTTCTTTAGCTTCTCTACCGAATTCGGATCCAGCACCGAATTTTGGCTGTTCCTCATCGTTGCCTTTGTACTCCTTCAAGTTGTTTTCACGCTCCATTTTTACGTGCCTCCATTTACTGAAGTCCACGTCCAAATTTCCATTGAAACGCATTACATGGTAACGTTTGTTGATGTTTTTTGGTACACGAATTGTGAATTCTTGGACGCTAGTCTAATGGAAGTTTTTAAAATCATGTTGTAGGACGTTAATTTGGTTGATTTTTACCTTAGTTGAAGATGTGGACATCATTTTGAATAAAATTAAGCTTTTAGACGAAAAAATAAACTTTCTTTAACCTAAAATAACTGGATCTATTTAAGACGCAAACCAAAAATTGCAGATTGATAAGCATTGGGGTTTTTTAAAAATGGCGGTTTATTCAAATTTTGTTTATTTAAAAATATCTCAGTTATATACACAATTATTGCAATAACAATAAATTATATCAGTACAAAAGTAACAGCACACAATATTGCAGACTTACAAATAATCAAATTTGTCTGTAATAAACTAAGATTGGCATTAAGCAGAAATTTCCAGTCTTAGTAAAAAAATTATTAAAACAATTCCAATCGTTTACAAATTATTTTATATACAAAATTTTATCGGAACAATGACAATTTTCTACCACTAGGCATTTTCCCTTCACTGTCTATTAAACCGGCTTGAATATATTCTAAAGATGGCATTTTTCTAAGATCACCACGAGCTGCAACACAAGGTTGTGAACTTAACAAACGTTTGGCAACTTTAATAATATCTTCACGCTTGATTTTTTCTGAAAAAACAACAAAATTAAACACTTATCAATGGTAAATTCCAGTTGTGTTTCTACCAATTTCATCTATAAAATATTGTGGTCTTTTCCTATGTCCAGTTGCCAACACTTGTCGTCCAATATCTTCGAAAATAACCGGACGCGATTCTAAATTCATCAACAACATAGACTGCAATTGCGTTTTGGCTCTTCTGAGTTCCTGATCGGAAATATTCATCGGCATTACCACCAATTCTCGAACAATCACCTCCACCATGTCTCTAACGTGCGTTGGCGGTGCACTTGCATGAATACAAAACAGTCCAGTGTCCGTATAGACATGATTATATGCCGTAGCACTGTACATCCAATGGTAACGATTCAAAACATTCGTATACAATCTCGTGTACATCCCTTTACCGGGTCCACCAGCCGAAAACGATCCACCACCGCCCATCATCATATTCAAAACGCACATAGCAATAAAGTCGGGATCGTGATGTGAACATCCTTCCAATCCGATCATTATATGCGACAAAACTGGCAAACCAGCCGACGCAAACTGCGGTATATCGCATTCTTCTTGCACCATTCCGCCCGTATATTGTGCAACACTTTGATCTGGTTCAACTTTTGGCAAACTCTTTAAGTTCGACTCACTGTCCCATATTGGCGGGGCATCGACGAAGAATTTCTGTGCTGCTTCTACTAATCGTGGATGGTCTACACCGACACCAGTCAAAACCATACGTTTCGGTGTAAAATGCTGGCTTAAATACGTGAACAGAACGTTACGATCGATTTTTGTCAAGTTATTTTGTGGGCAAAGTTTTGCAAGGCCTAAAGTGTTGTCTCTGTAAGCAGCCTGGAAAAAACCCTGTTTAACTATATGACTAAACAACGTTGTTTATTCGTTTATTACAGCATGAATCATGTCCAATAGTAAAGTTTCTTGTTCTGGTCGCATTTGAAGCGTTTCCAATTCAAAGTTAATTGTTTGGCGTGCATCGTCAATTTCAGTCGATGTTATTTGGGGTCTAAGAACGGTTTCACCTAGCAATTGAATTACGTCGTTAAGTCCACTGCTGTATGCACTGGCCGCATATATAAATGTGTCTCTGGACGCTTGACTGTCCCATATTCCTCCATGGGCTTCTAATTTAGTCAGCATATCATCTTTGTTTGGATAAAATTTCGTACTCTACAAAGAATTGTATTATAATCTCAACGATTTAATGAAAATTGGCTAGAAATTACGTTGAAAGCTAGTTTTTCCAAGAAGTGGGATATTCCACTAGGGTATGCGACTTCGTATCGGGATCCTGAGTCTATAACAACTGTAAAAAACGTTTAAATAAGCTATTTCAATCCATGATTGAATCAACTAACCCCCAACGGTACAGAATTCCCCAAATCTATTTTCCGAAGCGACTGTTAAGCCATTTGATAAGACAGTAACTTGTGTGGTTTGATTATCTTCTTTTAACGATGAATAAATCGGTGTTGGTAAGCCAGGAACTGGCTGGTTCATTGGTGGTAATGGAGATACTGGCCCTACGGTGGGTTCTGAATTACTAAATTGTCTTAAACAGTTTTTGGGCCTCCATAATCTTAAAATAGCAAAAATTGAACAAATTTGAGGTTATATTAAATGCAAACAAAAATAAACCCACTTATTCCTTGACTGTAGCAAGAATTTGGTTAATTTTGATACGTGTAATGCCATTTTGGAATTTTGTTAATTAAATAGTTTTGTTAATCGCAGTATATTAAAAAGATCTTTGGATGTTAAACTGACATCTGAAAAAGCAAAAGCACTTAGCCAAATAACGTTTTCATGGTTGCATAATGATTGGGTTGGCAAAATTTTATATTTGAAAATTTGAAATAAATTATTTATAATTATATAATTTATTTATTTAATTATCGCAATTAGTTATTTTGCTCGTTTTCCTAAGTTTTAAAGAGAAACTTCTTTTCTAAATTAAATGCTTCATGAATTTTACAATCAATTATAATATTAAAAAAAAATAAAATAAAATAAAAATAAACGATTATTCAGTTTTACAATTATTCTAGTTTTTATACATTTCCATAAAAATATTGTAGTCCATTGTTGAAGTAGCTAAAAAATAAGCAACTGTTGATGATGAGCGCACGAGACAGCATACGAAATGACCACCTTGGGCCAAATGTTCTTTTTCCAGTAGCTCACCGAACGTAGGGCCCCCGCAGTGGTCATTATTTGTCGATTTTCGTTAAAAAGATCCCATAAATTTACGGTCAACGACTTTCCAATATTATGGTATAAAAA
>SSSI01009916.1:0-72222 GCA_004796505.1 Oryzaephilus surinamensis
GCCCAAATTAATAAGAAACAACACCAAACACGGCCCTATTTGCAAAATTTAAATTTTCGACCCAAAAAATTTCGGAAAAATTGGAAAATTTGGAAAATTCGGAAATCGATTTTTCCGAATAATATAACTTGAAATGAAAAATTCCGCATATATTTAAGTTTATGAGGGTATCCTTAATAAAAAACAATGATATTAATTTAATACAAAAATTAAAATTTTTGGACAGCTAAAACCATATCACTCGAACGTAATCAATAATCATGCGCATTTGATTGAGTTGGTTGTCATGACTTTTTTTTTTAAAAAATAACCTACTAACCTAATCTAAACTAACCTAACCTATGCTAACCAGTGTAAATATTTTCTTTATTTAAAGAAGGAAAATGTTTATATTCCAGAAAAATAAAAAAATTTCAAAAAAACTGTAAAATTTGGAAAATTCAAAATTCGAATAATATAACTTGAAATGAAAAATTCCGCATTTATTTAAGTTTATGAGGGTATCCTTAATAAAAAACAATGATATTAACTTAATAAAAGAAATTAAAAAATCTTTGATTTTGGAAAAACTACTACCCCAAATTTAATTCAAATTTTTTAAACTGAAGATAAATTCGCGCCTTAAACAAAATTTCAAACCATACTGGTTATTATATTATTACAAAAGTTGGAACGTTAGCCAGAATCAATGTGTATAACATTTTCCCAACGCGACGTCGCACAAACCCTCATGCACATACACAGCATCCTGATTTTCCCTCTCATCTCATCTCTTTCTGGTGAGGTGTGTCGATGTTACAACGGCATTTCAGCTCAGATGAAATCTTACAACCAACAATAAACACCCCCAGTATTTAGCACACAACATATATTTATACATTTTTGTAGAAAAAAGAAAATTATTCAATTTATGCAACAAGAAAGGGGGTGCAAAAGTGTATACGAGTGTTTGTTTGTGCTAGATATTTATATGCATACGTATATTTTTTAATAAAATATAATACAGTAAGGGAAAGAGAAAGAAAACCTGTTTATAGGAAATAAAATAGGAAGCTCTACAAATGGATGGCTGCATGTATGTATAAAATTCATCATTAACCCCCTAAAAAGTGATACAATTCCATCTATAGTGTAACAACTATGAAGAAAATGTGATTTTGTTGGTAAGAAAATATATTTTTTTATTAAAAAAAAATATGTAAACAACTAAGTTTATTTAATAAAGTTCAAACCAAATTGCATTAATTAGAAACTGTAATAAACAATAGAAATGTGTCAGTTATTGTTAATATTAGATTTATAAGGGTTGAAAATGCAATTAAATTTCAAACAACCAATACATACATATACTTGCAAGTTTATGTTTAATTATTTAGAAACCTAATCAGCGTTTTCAAACAATAAAAACAAATATGTTTGAATAAAACAACTTGTTCCTTAATAACTTCAACAATAATAAAAAAGTTTGAACTATGAAAGTAAAGCTCAAACATTGATAAATAATTCTATTCAAGTTTATTCAAATTTGAAAAATTTTATTCTATGTTGTGTGAAAATAATTTAAATGAAAATGAATATCCACTTTGTAAAAATACACAAATTTCATGTAAAACAATTTTACAATTACAAAAAGCTGAACACCTAATGCGTTTGTTGTCAAAATTATACATGATTTTTGGCTCGTTTTTCATCAGTCATGAAAAATATTTTCATTCACACGTTAAATATACGTTTTTATTATTTGAAAATCAAATGGACAATTATATTGAAATCTTTCATGAATAAAATAATTAAAAATCTTTGTTTATACAAAAATGGCATATAATGTTAAACTGAATAATCAATAGTAGTTTTAAATTTTCACTGAAAACATTTCTCGGAAAAGAGAATTTCAGAAAGCAAAAATGTTTTTTTAATGACTTGGTGAGAATCATTTTAAAATAATTCTGCATATAATTTTCTTTGTGCTCGAATAGTTTTTAAAGTCGTATAATATTTTTGTAAACTTAGTATATGAATGAAAAACTAGAAACTATAGAAGAAAGAAAATGTAAGATAAATGCGCCAATAATACAAATATGTATATATGCAGAGAAATTAAGAGTAATAATACACGTTATCGATTTTTAATTAAAAAATTTTGCAGTAATACCGTTATAGCTTGTAAAACATAAAATCACTTCAATTTTGATGTAAGAATAAAGGAACTGTCAGGTACATAAACCGTCCATCATACAAGAGAAAAAAAGCTGATGACATATTTCTTCTTATATAAGCATGCAGATACTAGATATATAGAGTATTATATTTAAAATATGTATGTACAAGAGAGGAATCGACCGTCATGCTTCAACATTATTATTATATAACATATATATACAATAAGGTATACAAGAAGCATCCAAAAATGTACATTTTCGGAATATTAACATGAAAATTTGCTTACATATTTTTGGGCTTTTATAGTAAAAGGATTTTCTCTTTATGGCTTTATATATGTAATATTGTGACAACTGTCTAATATTAGATTTAATAAAGCAAAATCATGTGATTTAATAATTCATTTATTAATAAAAAATTTACTTAAGAGATTTTTGAAATGAAATTTGGATTCAGTCAACTTTACACTTTGCAAAAATGCATTTCTATAACCTTGGTTTTATTCTGAAATACATGGAAATCCAAATACGTTTCCATAATATTAAAGTCCTGTATTTTCAGAATCAAATTTTATTATTTTCCAGTTAATACCAATCTATATATTTGCTATACAACAGCATCGAAAACAAACAATAAAATTTATTACTGCTGTAGTTCGATTAAGGTTTTTATCTTTTCGCAAAGTAGGTCATAAAATTTTCAAAAGAAGATAAAATAGTAAAAGGTGTTCTTTTTTTGTTAAATCTGTTTTAACGACCTTACAAATCTTAATTAAAACTATCTAATTGCTTAAATGGGGTAACTATGTCTACCTTTTTTCTGCATTTACACTTAGCTGTATGAAATTTTCATTTATTCAAACAAATTTCCCCTATTTTATTAAAACAAACAACTATTATTATCACATAAACAGTAAACACACACACACAAAACTCAAACAATTAACTTTAAGTCACAATTGTGATTCGAGTTTACGCTTACAAAAGGGGTTGTCGAATAAATTAGCAACTTGTTTATATATAATATAAACACAATATAAAAAAAATTGCTTATTTACAAAACTAGTCAATTTCCAACATACAAAATCAATACAAATGGAATTGCTGAAAAATAAATACAATTTCGAATGGCTATTGCAAAGAAAATCAGTGAGAAAATAAGGAATACGCATGAAAATGAAAGAAAATTTCGTTTATATATGTGTATGTATATATAGGTGGTGACATTGTGTGTTATTTAAATTGAATTTAAGAGAGAAAACGTAAAGAAAATGGTGTTTAAAATGAGATTAGAGATGTATTGCGAGAGATTTGTTAAATTTGATTTTCTAATAGGTGTGATAATGTCAACAATCTTAAACGTAATAAATCTTGAAATTGCAATTTAAATAATGATATTTGATTTAAACACTCACCAAAAGTACACGCGGAAAAGTCGGTCCTGAAACCAAAAGTTCAATCATTAGAAAATTTAACATAATTACAAATTTAGCTAATTTGTTACAAATTTACATATAAATGAGATGTTTAATAAGATATGAAACTAATTCCTCAAAAAAAATATATAAAGTAGAATAATGGAGCCTTTGTCATTTTATATAAAAATTTTTATATAAAAAAGTTCTTGTAAAGTTAAATTAAAACTATCCACTTCAATTAAGTTTCCCATTTCTTAAAACAAACAAATCTAATTTTTCTTTCATAAACTAATTACATATTTTGTTATTCTTTTTTTTTCAACAGAATGCCGTCATTAACGTTCATATTCATGAAGAAACACAAAAGATACAAAATTAGATAAGCAACAAAAAAAAACAACACAAACTTGAATCAATTTTGTGTTTGTTTCTTCAAAAACAACCCCCTTGCGTAAATGCAAAAAATGTCTGCTTTACTTTCGAATTTAACAATTCTTCAACAACAAAATACTACAAACCCATTGAGTGTTAAAGAAAAATTTAACATACAAGCAACAACAACAGCACCACCGGTGGTGCTTCCTTCAGGAACATCTTCCATTACCAATCAAACCCAAAAGTCAATTAAGGAACTATTGTACAATGCCACAGGCTATTATATTGAGGATGAAGCAGAAACCGGTAAGTTTAAATTAAGTGAACAGAGTAGTAGTTTCAAGTATAGGGTGGTTTAATGGCAACGGTGGTGAAATGTACCTTTTTAGTGGCTCAAATGGGCGTAACGTGAAAAAAGCTCATGTTTTTTAACAATTTATACAGAGAGATGAATAAAAACGCAATTTTGAAAAGATTTCATTAAATTATAGTAAAAAAACTATGTCTTCTGTATATGCATTTTATATACTGTTTTATTAAAATTCAAATTAGACCAATCTGTTTGCATTTCGTTTTGTTAATTTTCTACATTTCAAATCTAGAACTAATTAAGAGATTATTACTTATGTAACGTCTAATTTACGTTTTAGTTAACATTTTAATTATACTTCTGAATTCATTCTCTTTATATTTACACAATATTATTATGTATATATTTGTTAGAAACTGAACTAGATAAATGAATTACACCCTGTATTTGTTTTTTTGCAGGACTGAATGATTTACAAACCTTATTCTTAGCCTGTTTTGCAACTTTAATACCATTGATTATATTATTATTAACAGCTTTCGGTATCAAGTGAGTTAAAACAGAAAGTTGATAATAAAATTTTCGATTTACATAAATTTTTCTTGCAGAATACTTTGGAGTAAATACAAAAGACGTAAAGAAAATACTCAATATGACAACATACAGCATGAGGGTACAAATGAATCCATATCAAGACCATTACATTCCCATTTACTTAATGATAAGGTAAGAATCGTACAGTTAATGTTGAAATTCGTAGTTTTTTTCAGAGAATAATGTACTTTTTGGTTGCATGGTTGCATATAATACAGAATATATAAAATAAAAACCACCTGCACTTCAAAATTGAAGAACAAGATTTTTCTTTAATTAAAGAATTGATAAAATAACAGGGAGTTATTACATGAAAATTAAATTTTTTACGATCCATTAAAAGGGGACAATTTTAATACCCAAAAAAAATCTCTTACACACAGAAATCCTATTAGAAAAAATTTATTACAAATTAAATTTAGTGTCAATTGGGCAAAAATAAATAAAAAAAAATTGATATTTAATTCATTAATAATGATAAATGAAATGCTTTTGTTGAACAACATTGTCTCTCGTCTTATTTTCCTACAATGTTACTTTTTTAATGAATCATTCATTTATTCCTAAGGATCTGACTAATCGCTAAATAGTATAAAACCGTCAAGGTAGACATTGTCAAAAGGTCAATGGTACTGTCTAGCCTTCTAAAAATGCATTATGACAACAACAACAAAAAAAAAATAACACACATAAAGAGAAAATAAAAATACCGCTTGATGAAGTAATTGCGAAAATTTCATCAACCTTAAACCGAAAACGAAAGAGAAAAAAAATCGTAACATAATAATTACTTAGGTAAATTTGTTTTAGTATTGTGTGAATATTTTCTCATTTCATACCTAAACTAACCATTAATTTTATATTGTGAAATAAAAAAAAAATAATAAAACTGTTAAAGAGAAAGTTGCATCGTGCATATAATGCATTTTTTCGTTTTATTTTTATTTTTTGACTAACAATTGGGCTGGGCTTTCATATTTTTTAGAAGCCCATAAAATATTCATCTAAAAGTATTAATTTTATGTAATAAATACTTTCGTGTGTGTGATTTTTATTTATTCTTGTTAAAAGACAAGCTGCTATTTTAAGACGACATACGAAATATTTATTAACACGCGTGCAATTTCGTAATATTAAGAAATTAAAAAAGAAACATTACACTAATTATCCATATATTTTTAAAATACTAAATGGTATACACCTTCTGTTATTTTTACCATGAAATTAATAACACAAAATAATATATATGTAACATTTTTAAATGACATCTGTATATAATGTTTTGAGGGAGACTTTAAAAAACAAGTACGAATACTAATTAGACCTTAAATGTACATGATTAAACGAATTCATTTTAAAACAACCAAACAAAAAAACAGTATTATTAATTATTCATATAAAATTATCTGGGCCAACCGAAATAATAATACAAAAACATAAAATAAAATGTTAATTACTTCAATTTACAATACTATTTTATTATTTTATAATGCACCAAATATTCTTTGACCTTATTTTAATACAATCTTAATTAGTTTTGTTTGTTGCACTTTAAAATTTCATTATTCCCATTGTGATTGGCCTTCTTTTAATGGTCAAATTTCAAATCATTTTTTTTTTGTTTCATAAATTTATTTTACATTTAATTAAATGCACATTCAAGTTTTAAGGAAATGAAATTAAAATAACAATTTAATTTTATATCGCTTCATTAAAATTGTTTTTTGAAATTATTGGTGGGAGCTTTTCAAATTTTGGTGAATGCGCCGGTATGAAATAGACAAAAAGCTCTATTAAAAACACGCATCGTTCATTATATTTCGTATACAGATTAATAATTTATATTGAAATACATATCAGAACAACACAACGGCATAAATATATAAGAAAAACGAAAAAGTTCAACCGCAAGGAAAAGAATAAATCGAAAATTCACATGGCCATTGGTTGTATAATGTGCTTTTTTGCTGGACCATGTTTCCGGCACACAAAATTTCAGGCTATCCCTGTTCATTTTAAGTGCATAGTGCAGGATGGCGCTAAGACGATGCAGTTTGCACCATCATCATGGCCAAGGGCCACTGCCTCCATACACACACACACATAAATAAAATGCAAACCAACACATACACCTCTAGTAGAATTTTTTGGGGAGTGAATGGCCGGACAAAGACCCTGTGAAAACAGACTCTATCTTGTTTTATATGCCTAAATAAAAATTTGTTGTGCATTTGGTTGTTGTGTGTGTGCATTGATGCACCTTTTATAATTATTTTTCTGCTTGTTCTTTTTTTTTATAATACGTATAGTTGTCAATGTTGAAACAGGTGTTTGCTTACAAGATAAAGAATTTTTCGCTAGAAAATATTATGTTATAAATTTTAATTATTCAAATTAATCAATATTCTTGATATATTTATTATTGCAATTTAAATGACAAACAATTTGTTTCAGAGATTATTTAAGAAACTAAATAACATTTATATGAAAAACAAATTTATATATTAAACACTCATATAATTTAATTTCTTTTTATAATTAAGTGCAATTATTCAATTACTAAGCTTGCAATTTGCTCGTCTAGCTTTTCTCTATTTATAACGTCAATTTTGTGACGAAAGCTCGCTGTTTTTTTTTTTGTTTTGTTGAAGAGAGAAATTTAAACAAGAAAACAATCACGCCATTTACGACTCGAGTGCTAATTAATTATTGTCAGACGAAAAAAAAACAAACTATTTTGTATTTTATGTGAAAAAGCTCTATTCGCTAAAAAGCTCATAAAATCCCAATCCATCTTAATATACGATTTGTGAGTTTATTTTGGCCCACTTTCGTGCAACTTCTTTGTTCGCAAAACTTAATTAAATCTACATGCAATTATTTTATTAGCTAATTAGTATTAAGTTTTATTCAATATTACTAAAAAAAATTGAAAACTGGCTCTTTCCTTTAATATAAGTGACCTTAAATACTAGGACACACATATTGCAATTATAAATAAATAAAAAGTGTTTGCAAAAGTTGGTATTTTTCAACTATCAAGATAATCCCAAACAGTGCAACCGATTTATTACGATACTGTTTTTTTATTTCTCTTCTGGCTATATGCATTTTTCCAATTATATGCACTCATAACCCACATTATCACAATTTTATACGTCCTTGTTGTATAAAAACGTATTTATTTTTAAAAATAAATTTATATTAGGCGAAATCAATATGCTTAAATGTTAATTAAAATAATATAATTATGAAAAAATATACGTAACAATGAAATGAATTTATTTAACAATACCTACATATTATATATTGAATTTGTGATAATAAACAATATTTTATGCGAATTGTTGGTGATGATGATGTGTGTGTGTGTTGGTGATGACGTGTAGACAATCGACAAATTGAAAGCGCCCCCCAAAAGTGCAATGTTTTGAATTGAGGTCACTAAATGCACCAAGGCTAAATCATTTGGCAGCCTAAGTGCAATGTTTTAAAATGTTGTTATTTGGGTATATATTTATTTTATAATTTAAGTGGAACCTTGCACATAAAAAAACAAAACTAATAATCATAAAAAAAATAAATAATATATAACCGTTGTATATGCATAAAATGTATGCAAATAATATAATGACTACTGAATTTATTTAAATAAAAATTCGTACCTATATGATAAATTAATAGAAATGAAACAGGAAAAAAATCATGTTTTTATATAAAAATTTAATTGACAGTTGCAAATTTTATACCTAATTAGACTGAGACTGTGTTTGTCCTGTTTTTTTTTATTTAATCATTTAATTAAGATAAAAACAATTCTAAAAGCTCAGGTAGAAAATAATATTATGACCAGTCACAAAATATTATAAATAATTTACGGAAACTGTACATCAATTTTTTAAGAAACGGATATACGCCGGGAAAAAATTAACGCCGCCAAAATAAAAAGAAAACTATATATATAAAATAATATATAATAACTAAGAATGCAATTATACCGAAACTTGTATATGCAACATTTGAAAAACGAGATGCTATTATTTGGTTTGAGGGCAATGGACTTTTCGGAAAAGGGTCGTTAAAGAGCTTTTGGACAAGTTCGTGGCATTTTTTTTCTTATTATTTTCTTTCTTTAAATCTTATTACACACACATTATAAGTACATAATATACGAAATGCTTCATGGGCGCAAAAATTGAAACTACAGTTTTTGAATCTCAATAATTTAACAACTTCTTTTACACAAACATTATTTATTACATGAAAGTTGTCACACATACAAAATATATAAATGGCCCTATCATTAAAAACGTTTTTGGTGCAAAATTAAATTATTGGTTCAATTTTTCAAACAACAATTCAAATTAATTTCCACCCCTAAGTACATAATAAATTCTTATAGTTCAATTGTCTCTCTCTATTTTATTTATAATTAAATATTTAATAAACCAGACACACAATTGTTTTGTATTATTCTAATGAAACTGACTCATAATTAACAATCATTTTCATTGTTTGCGGTTTTTAACATTAGAAAAAAAATTCTATGTTTAAATACAGCATTTACAGACAGACGAAAACAATTTAATATAATATTTAGATAAACAAATAATATTATTGCACATTTTATGGGAAAAAGAGGTTATTAACATTGAAATTGTCTAAATAACAAACTGTATGGCGTAACCCACATATATAAGACTAATTACTATGAACGAATAATTAAAAATTTTTGTTTTTATTGTTAACAACAAACAAACAAACAAACAAAATCTGATTGAAATCTTTACAACAAAATTATTCGTAGAATAACCGTATAAAATAAAGCAACATATTTTTTTCAGCATCATGTAAGGGTATAATATAAAATGTCATCTTAAATCATTTCATAGAAGCTATAAACATATTTTAAACTGCCACTACTACTGTATATACTTTTATTTATAATAAAATAATTTTTTTTTTAAATAATGTAGAATATAGCCTATAATAATAATATTAAAATATACGAAATGCGCCGTGTATGGGTTAAAAGTTTCGGCTAAAAATACATTTGCCATGTTTTTTTCGTCTAGTCACTACTATTGCATAGATAGCCAACATAATGTGCAAAACATGGGTTTAATAACCAGCCGAAATGTGCATTTCGTTGATTGCCGAAAAACGTCTCAAGTCGTCGACCGTTTTGCACCCACTATTTGTAAAATGTGTTGAAGTGAGACAACATAAAACTATCGTGTATGCAATCGATAAAAATGCATTTGACATTCGCAAAGTCAAATAGCTTCTCTACCATCTCCTCCATTCCTATATAAAAATGCACCCAAATGGAACAACCACACACTCAACAACAAATATACCCGAAAAACAAGGACGGAAATAGAAAAGTTTAATGATTTTTTTTATTAGTGTATATTTCAAGGAACGAATAAGGACAACTAACTTTAATATGTTTAAGGCTGCAATATTAGATGAGCGAGAAGTGCAAGCAAAACTTTTAAAATTATACTTTTTTTGTTTGTGTTTTATTTTTTCGTTATTATATTTTGGGTGCAGCCAAAATTGCGGGGCCGTTGCACTATTCCCCCTTGCATACTCCTCTTGTTGTATATTATATCGTCGTCGTCGTAGTTGTTTGTTGCTTCCAGCAGCATGCATTTTTATCTCGCCTATGTAGTATAAGCTCACTTGGTATTATTATTGCATTGCTTGACGATGATAATGATGATGATGATGATGATGATGATGCCATGCAGTGTTTGTGCTTTTTCCATTTGCCAGTGAATGCTCTTTACTTTGCCAATAAATAAGAATTTGATAATTTCGAAGCATGCTTTTTTCTTCCACATGAAATAAGATCCCATCATCGGTTTGGCAAATATTAAGTTTTTTTTTTAACACACATGTGAAACAATATATATGTTTATTTTATTTCTCAAAGCGTTCATTAACCATTTCAGAGAAATATTTTTATCGTTTTCGATAGCTAATTAAATATGTTATTTGTTTAGAATAAAAATGCATTTACAAAAGGATCGATAAAAAAATAAACTCTATAGAGAAAAGAGCATCGTGTCCTAATTATGTCGGTCATTTTTTTGGAAATTACCATAATTATTCAAATTTTCTTGTTATACCCCACAAAAGTATTACATCAAATTACAGCACACATTTTATTATATATTAATATTAGGTAATTTAAAATAAATAATGCATATATGCACATTTGTACACACAAAAAAAAATTGTCCCTTTAAGCATTTTAAATTGCATAAAGAAATTTTTACCTAAATTACAGTTAGCGTGCAGAACCTTTACAAAAAGAGTTAAATAATAAGGAGAGCTTTAATGATGATGCCTGAAAACTGCCAATAACCCTTTATATTTCTATTGTGTGAAAAAAATTCCAATTTCTTCGAAATTTTAACGTATTTCTTCGAAATTAAAACCACATATATGTATTTGTTTGTCAACAGTGTGATGGTACAAATTTGACTATAAATGGTGAAGATGTTGAAGTGTGTGATGGTTCAACAATAAATAGTAACAATCAAAAAAACAGCAGTAATAATCATTCAAACACAAACGGCAGCATTATAACAATGACATTGAAGAATAATCATTTAATTGTCGAAACAGAGGAGCGCAATGTAAGCAAAAGAAATACAGAAAAGTTATTTTTAAATTGGAAATTTCAGGATATCGAAGAGGATAGTAGAGAAACGACAATGAAATATTCACCAGGTGCCAGAAATGGTGTATTTGTTGTTGAAGTACAACAAGGTGTACGTCGAAGTCCTTCTGGCAGTACTGGTGGTGATAAAGAGTACACTGGATCAGCTGTTAACAGTGACCAGTGTGCATTGGTGCACAATCCACCAGACAAGTAAGATACAATATAGAAAAACGCAATTTTTTGTTTGACAAAAAAATTGTTTATTAGATACAGTGATGATGAATCATTTGAAAAAATTGATACCACATTAGCTGATGTATCACCAACATTGCAATCACCAAAATCAACAACTCGAACTGGTTTAACACAATCAAATCAAAGTTTAACCAATATACAGCCATCGTATTGTTATACGAATCAACAGGGTTACGATAATGGTTGTTTCGGTTATCCAATATATAATGGTTATGTGAATGATGAACCGTTAAGAAGATTACCACAAAGTGATAGGCCAATTATTATGTCAGCCGTTTATAAAAATCCCCAAAGGATAACAACAACTGTTCCTTATTTACAAGAAAAATCGCCAACTAACAATAATGGTGGTGTGCCATTAATTGAAATCAATTCAAACGATAACGATGAAATCCAAGAAGAACAAAATCGATTAGGCAATTGTTCAAATATTGATAATAGTTTAATACAAGATGATAATTTACAACAAAATGACAACATATCTTCGTCATCAAGTTCGGCTGTAACTGTAACAACAGCGGAAACGGATGTTAGGTCTGCAGATTATGAAAATAAAGGTTTTGAATGTAATGATAATATTGCCAAAAGTTAAAGAAATTCTTTTCAAGAAAAAACACCATAAATACAAAGCTTTTGCGGTAATTGTTATTATTTTGTAATATTTATGATAAAAGAAAAATGAATTCTAAATAACCCTTTCTTCAAATTAAACAAAAAAAAGTTCAAAACCCTTTGACTCTACATTATAATGGCCCAATGTTTCAACAAAAAAAAAAACATTTACATATACTATATCACTAAATATGTGTATTTTAATTAAATACAAGCTTATTTAATATAATTACTAGCGAAATGTACAATATATTATCAACAGTTCTATACAATAAATAATTAGTTGCATATACTGTAAAAAAAGTGCTTGTTAAAATTAAATCAATGTATAAAGTGGCATAATTTTATAAATATTTAATTAATATATACGCTTGAAATTGCATGAAAAACAGCAAACTGTATAATAAATTAACTTTAAAAGCATTTTGAACTTAAAATTATATACATATAGTTATTATATTTTAATTTTACGTAGTTGTAGAAACAATAAATATATTTTCTTTAAATAATATATAATAAACTACCTGATTTAATTTAGGTTGTGAAAATAATGCGGTAAATTGTTCCGTAAAGAAATTCTTAAAAATAATATATAGAGGAAAATTTGTATAGTTAGTTAAACGAGTTTTTTAAAAAGCGCACTTGTGCTTTCAAATGGAACATGGATTGGCATGGAAAAATTAAGAAATTCTTTATATAGTTCTTTTTTTGGGGCTAGATTGCAATGCTTGTTGTTGCATTGAAGAGAACAACAAGATAGTATCAAATTATTGTGGAGGAGCCGGTGGGCTTCAGTAGATTTACAAAAAAAAATAAATAAATAAATAAATAAAAACACCTAAAAAGAAACCAATTCCTCTCACTGTTCTCTTTTATAAAAACCATACAATAATATTATAGTATAAAAGAAGATTACATTATTATAACTTGTGTACACACACACATTGCAAATTTATATTTTATACATTTAAGGGCGTTAGCTAAAATATTTTTGGAAGGCTAAAAACCTGTTCATCCTTTTATTAAAGTTTAAAGACCTTGAGGTCACACACACACGATATTTGGCTTGTTATAAGATACAAAACTGTATTGGATGAAAAAAAGGATGTTGCATTATAGAAAATGCAAAACTACAATTTTTGTCTTTAATTGAATTTCCTGTAAATATTTTCAATTCATGTTCCATTAATAAGAAATATTAATAAAAATTCAATTAAAATATAAGGGAGAATAAAGATTTCACAGTTAAATATTATTATACTTAATTAATATTAGATGAAAAAAAGTAATAAATAATTATTTAGAAGTAATATTCAATGTACCAACAAAGAATAGCTTTTAATGTTATAAAATTAAACAACGATGTACTTTATACGTAAAAAATTATGAAAAAAACATGTTTATTTGTAAATATGCACTGAAAACTTTTCAAAAACTAAAATTGCACAAAATTTTTAAATATAATCAAATGATTTTTCTTCGTTTCGTTGTATAATTTTATTATTTTTTCATATATTATATAAAATATATGTTGTATATAAAATTAATTAACCGTCCGAATAAAGCAACAAAAGAAAAATAAAAATTTATATGTATATTTTGTTAAATAAACATATTAATGGAATTGTAAATAGTCAAATTTGTTTACAACCATATTTTTTCTTGCCTGTGTACATCTTTTTTCGGTTATTTTGTATAATTTTTAAATTAATATGTAAGAAAATAGATTTTAAACTTACTAAATAATAAGGTCTTTAGAAATATATTCAAATTTTAAAATAATGTATAAATTGATGAGATATTTAATTAAATATAAAAATGTGAATGGTGGTGCCAAACTATTTATTAGGAAAATTTTAAATATATAAAAATATAAAAATATGTTATTATTACATTTACCCATATATATAAATTTATACAATTTATTATTGTTTGTGGATCAATTATTAAATATAAAACTGAATATGTAAATCAAAAAAGTATATATTATATAAAAATTATGTATATTTATAGATAATAATATAAAATAATTAATAAAAAGGACATAACTAGAAGTAAGTTGCTTTTAAATGGTCGAGTTTAGTGAGACATTTTATTTTCACAGGGTGATTTTACACGTAAAATTTAAAAATTAAACTAAATTTTTAACCAAAAAATGGGAACAAACCTTTTTCAAAATGAAGAATGTGTTTTTCTTTTAATGTGCAACTTACTTTTCTGTTTCTGTCTTATATAATTATTGTATACGGATTTTATTTTATCATAATATTTAAATAAAAAAAACTTGTTTTGCTGTAATGTTATAATATTTTTAATTAATTAAATAAAAAACCTATTTAAAATGAAACAAGTGATAAAATTTTATAAAAAAGATATGTTAATTAGAATGTAAGAACTCCTTGTGAATTATTGAAAATAAAGCCATAAATAAAAATTTAAAACTCGTGTTTCATTTTCAAATTTACAAAATAAAAACAATTTTTATTGGAAATAAATTTTAACATATTACTAATATAATACACAGGAGGTTTTGTATATTATATTATAAAATCAATAATATAATTTATATTCTTTTTAATTATACATTGCATACAAATTTAATCTAGATTTTAATTAAAATTTTGTTGAATATTACATTAATATGAAATTTTTGAATTATAATGGAATTTACTGTTTTTCAACTACAATAAATGAAATTGTACAGAAAAATTCTAATTATGTTTAAAAATTAATTTTTTATCCTCTATTTAATCGAATAGAAGAGAGGGTGAGAAACAACCCCCATACATACTAATAAATAATATAAAATCAATATTTTAATATAAAAATTTAAATTTAGCTTGTTTTGTAATAAAGTTTAAACAGTTTTTGCGTAATTAAAAAGGAGTTTTACCCTTAAAAAAAAAATATTTTAATTAATCGTTATGAAAGAGTGAAAAAAATATACAGCGATACGATGAAAAAAATAAAAAATCAACGAGTGTTTTTGACATTTGTCTCAAAAAGCCAAAACTTGCGCTTCTAACCCTTTTTTATACATTAACTATATTAATACAAAAATCAAAATTAACTTAATATAGATTCGAAAGTAATAAAATTGAAGAATTTTCGAAGGTGGGTCACACAATACGAACCATTTTTAGGCATTTTATGTGGGTGAAAAGAAAAAAAACAATTTGTGCATGCAACACGAACTTACATATACATGTATATGCAATATTGCATATAATACTATACCCATTATTATGTTATTCTTTTTTTATTAACTAAATACATTCCGCCATACCCATAACACAAACGAACCATCATTTTAATGTATAGGGAAAGTCCTTTCAGTTTATAATAAAAAGAACTTAACAAAAATGGTATCTCTCTTCTTTGGTTCGTTTGCTTGGCATTTGTGTGTGTGTCTGAAACGTTTTCTACAAACCAATTAAATTTGCAAATTATTGGCCCGGTGTTGACCCACTTTTCTTACCTTTTTAAAATATATACATACATGCACAAACCAAAAACTAAACAACAAACTTTTATATAAAAATTTTTATTTAATAAGGAAATTAATACTCTATTTATAAAATTGTCAATCTATCAGGTGCATCTGTATACATTTTAATTAAGTTGTTTATGTTATTTTTTTCATCATCCATATTAAGTATTAGAATATAATGAATTTCTTTTTATTTTTAGAAAGCTGTATAATATCTTATATGATGTCTTTCTGTATACTTTATTTTTTCTTTCTTCTTGTTGCAATGCAATTTTATTTCATTCTTAATTGTATGTGTTTCGTTTTTTTATTCAATTAAGCGTGAAACAAGTACCGTTAGTTGTAAAACTATTCAAAAGCTCACAAGTATACAGGGTGTACTAAATATACTGTTATATAGTCATTTATCACGAAAATTAGGACGACAGTTGAAAAATTAATTGATTTCAGTTATATATTTAGATCCAAGATTTTTCCTCTATATTTTCAGAACTTGTAAAAACTCCAAGAATAGAAATCAAGTTTAGATTTCTTTTATAAAAAATTAATTCGTTTTCAACTCCCAGTATTATAAAGTATATACTAAACCCGTTTCTTCGAAAAGAAAGGATCTTATTGTTAAACCGTAACTGTTTTTCAATTAACCATATAAATAAAATGAAAAACAACTATAAAAATAATTTCAAGTTCATTTTCTGGTAATTAAGGATGTAATTCAACCAAAAATTACTTAATAAATAATTAAAATAATGCTTAAATAAAGGAAATTGTATTATTTTAAATACCAACGTTATAATTTCTCATGATATAAACTAAAATTGCTAAGTCTTTGTAAGTGAATTTATATGGAAATTGATTAATTGTCTGTCTAGTCGTAAAACAGTTGTTAGAAGTCGATTTTCGAATCATTTGTCTAGTGAAAATGTCATGTATACTGTTTGTTGTACGTATATATCATGTAAATGATGATTTCATTATTAAAATCTCATATTTAGATTGAAATCTAGAAAGTTCATTAAAAAAATCAACTTGTTTTCAAGTTAGTTTTTTCAAAAACATATTCTGATAAACAAAATATGACATTTGATATAACAATTTACATAATGAAGTGTTAAGAAAACTTTGACAGATCATCCTGTTTAACACAGGAAACAGGAAGAGTTCCTCCTCAACAACAACCCCTATATATATATTGTATAATATGTAAAAAAGCTCTGATATTTTTAAAACAGATAATATATAGAATAGGGATTGTGTTATACATATATATATGCAAACAAAGAGTAAACAAGTACGAAAAAAAAGAACATACATAATTAAATCGCAAATAGAAACGTCAATACTGAGGGTATATCTGCATATCCTCTGTTTAGATGGCGAATATAAACCACGCCTAAAATTTTATATATTCACTAATTCTGCGCAACGCATTAGATTTTTGTGTAAGATTAAAAAATCTATAATTTTTACTATTTACTATACTTCTCTCCCTGCTTTTCTCCCATGGCTGTGTATAGCCCTAAAAAGAGGATATATAACCTTCCGCGTTGTCATGCCTACACGCGCCAAACAGGAGCACATCTCTTCTCTGTAAGCAGGAAAACACACAACTTAAATAGTTATATAGGTATATGTAGATGGTAACCAGCAGCAGCCAGCAGGAAGACAACAAAAAGAGAAACCATCCAGAAGATGATGTCCTCCAATTCGTATATCTACTTGGTAACAAAGAAGGAAGAAGAGCGCGATCATAAAATCACCAAAGAAAGACCAGGATGAAAATATAATTAAAAAAAAAAACCACCCCCCATAGAGTGGAACAGTCAAATAATGGTGATGTAATTAATGTGAAAATGTAAAAGGAAAAAATGTTGATAGTTCAACTATTTGACTGTGCGTAGGTGATTACTACGCATTTAGATACGCGAAATGAGAGGGTTGAAAATATACAAGAGGGGGGCTAGCACCCCCCCGACCGCCGTCTCTCGTATGCTTTTTCCCGGCCCGTGTGCGCGCGAGGGGGTGGTGTGTTCTCCGTTTGGTTGGCAAGCAGAAGAGGGACCCCAGTGTTAAAAAGTTCCGATCGATATGAATATGCTTTAAAATGTGGATTTTATTTCAACAGGCTGCTGTTGGCGGGGTGCCAGCCCCTTTGCACATTTTAGTTTTATAGTCCAGCAGCAGCAGCATCATCCCCACCAGAACAAAAAAAAATATATATAAAATAACCACCCAGTGAAGAGCAACAAAAAAATATATAATTTTTTATAGTTTTTCATTATTTTTCACAAGTTTATAAATTTGGACAAAATTTCTTAATATAAAACTATTTCAGCCACTATTTTAATTCAATAAACGAATTTCAGTTGTATAAGAATTTGCTGAAATTGCAAAAAAAAATTTTTAATTAGCACTATTAATTTTTCTAATTGTTAATTAGTCTATCGAAGGATTATGGATGTGAACATCTGTAGGAGACGGTCGACACCGGATACTGGATGAGTGCCACCCCCGCCACCCGTCTCATTTTATTTCTCTTTCACCCTCACAAACACACACATACACATACATATACAACCATAGCAGGGTACTTCCGCCCCGGGACTTCCCGCAGTTTACATTTTACCCCCGCGACCCTTCCTGCGCGCCGTTTGTATCAGTATATATGTATATGTGTGTGTATAATATACCCCCCTATATATGCCGCCGCCCCCCTATTTTTGCCTACTCCTACACACAATTTTTGCTAGGGCAGCTCTCATTGTACATATTTTCGCGTCTCTCTATTTTGCGTTTTTAGCTTCTCTCTCTTCTCAATTTTATTCCCTTTTTCCCGGTATAGTATTTAGTGTGTGTATGTGTATGTGTATTATGGGGGTAGTAGAGTAGAAATGAGTGGGGTATAGAAGCTCTTGTATTTTTTGGGGGGATTGGGAGGGTTGATGGTTTGCTTTTCTCTCTGTGTTTATATATATGTATATGTGTATTTTGTTGGTTTGGGGGGGCTTTATGGATGCCAGGCCTTGTTTGCCTGATATATGCTTTACTTTTTAGATTTATGAGTTTATAATATTAGGAGATGGCCCTGTTTTAATATTTTTTTTTTTTGGTGGTGTGTAATGGGCGGGGGGCGCGCGCGGGGTAAAACACGTGGATAACACAATGGATTTTTTATGTTATATGTTTAAGCTTTTTAAAGTTAGAAATGATGCCTCCAATAATAATAACAATATCATTCTTTCTACACTACATAAAAAATGTATCGTAAATAGAAATTATGTTGCACAAAAAAAGTGCATTAACAAAACTACAAAGACAATTTTTATGCATATTGTCATTCAATTAACGTCATTGTCTGTAAAACCGAAACATATAAACAACAAACATCAACAATTACAGAAACGAAAAGTAAAATTTCACCTGAATTTTGTAATCACTTAATAATAACGGCATAATATTTATAAATGCAAGGACGTTATTTTATATTCTAAACAACAAATAAATACGTGGTGGAAATTTCATGTTTAATCACCACTAATTATAATCTACATGTACTTAAAAATGTATTATATTTATTATCAAAGGAAAAAAATTTTAAAATTCACCACTATTTGTAATACAACAACAACAAAAGACTGAAAACAAGAAAATTAAATCGAATGAATCTTATTTTCTTTTTCTATTAATATTTAAATTAAGTTTTGTACGAGAATTGACTACAAATTTTCTAACTTTTATATTAAAAAGCCGAAAAAAAAGTTAGTTTTTCAATTATTTAGAATTTTTATGGTGAAAACACATTATAAATTCTATGTTGTATTCCATACGAAACGAAACGAAAAAAAAAAAAATTAATCAAAACTGAATACAAAATTTTGGTAACATACCGGAGCTTTTATAATTAAAGAAATATTCAAATAATCGAAAAATTTTCATCTAAATTTTAAAATATAAATACCAAACCATAGGTAGCTAATATTAACATTTAATTTTAATATTAAAATTTTTTAAACCGCAACCTAAATACTTTTCAATCATTGTTTTATTATAATTGTATCTATATAAATAAGACATTGAATTTTCATTGAACAATGCTAAAAATTTTGTTAATTAGAATATTATGTACCGTTTATATGATAATTTAATAAATTATTTCATTAGCGGACATGACATAAATTAATTGTTAAACAATACTGTATTTTTTAACAAACAAAATTAGAAAACGTAAAGCCGCTCCTGTAAATATCAAATCAAATATAAAATATTCAAACAATATGTATGTTTGCGGTTTTATATTATATTTAAATATATAATTATTTTTCGTATTTAGTTACATACAAAAACTGTATTACATATGTACATATTTTGTTCTATATAAGAGTTTGTTTGCATTTATTGTACATTAAATTAAATTCACAGTAAATAAATTAATAAATAAAAAAGAGTACAATGTACTTATAGCGTACATAGATGTGAAAAATTTTGTTAAAAATAAACCTCAAGTGAATTGCTTTTAGGAGAATGCATATAACAAACATTTTTATATTTAAAAAACGCTTTTAGAATTTTAAATTTAGTTTGGCAAACAATTTATTCCTAGACATGTGCAATAATAATAATAAAATGAAAAAAAGTTTACTGCACCATCATAAACACAGGAACTGGGCGAAACCGAACGAATATTTAAACAAACACCAAAAAAAAAAAACAACATTTACATCAAACAGTGTAAAAATCACATAAAATTATTTATTATCCAGAATTTCAATTAGATATTTGTGGTTGAATGACATACGAAAAAAAGTATTACTTTTATGCGGCTTGGAAAATATATATTTTCCATTTATGAATATTAAATAACTTTTTTTTCTGGAAATTTTCAAACATTAATGCTTTAGAAATGTATAGGTAATAATATAAATTATTTGTCATGTTTGATACATTTTACGTCAGTAGATCCTAATACAATATAATATATTTAAGGGGATGAAAATTGGAAAATTTATGGATGCCCCTATCAATTTTCATTTTACTTTTACAAGAGTGAAAATATAATTGAAAATATTAACTATATAATGGTTTAATGAATTTTTATGACCCTAATGGGATTTCTAAAAAAAAAAATTTTAAATTATTCATCAAACGGAAAAATTAGACAAAAATTATCTTTTGTATATATTTGAATTTCCTGTAATAAAATGGCTAGTCCTAAGTCTAGACTAGATTATCGTTTCAAAGTACATATGTATGTGTGGTAACATGAAAATTGCAAGGACATACGTTATCAAATTACAAATCACACACACATATACAGAATAATGAGGCCAACCATCAACATGTGTCTCATTTCTCATTACACCTTGGGGGCCAATGCTTCGACAACTAAAAACTGTCTGTATATAAGTTTCTCGTCGAAAACACCTTTAAATAATCATTTTGTGTGTGCATATCATCTTATATGTTGTACAGAAGCAGTAGAAAAGCTTGGCTAAAGCTCTCGCTCTCCTGTATAGTAGAGGCAAAAGGGAAGGGGTAGAGAGAGAAAAGCGGCAAGTGTCTCGATATGCAATTTTCGGCAACAGGAAGGTGCACCTCTACTAGTAGACTGGTAGAATGTGGGCGAAGTAAGGGGAACGGGTACTAAAGAGTTGTGCATAGTCCGACAAAAGTGCAACCATGCGTTCCTAGCAGACAGCCGAATATTGCAATTTGGGGTCCATGAACTTTTTTCAACTAACATACACACACAGTTCTCCTCTGTCCCCCCACACACACCGTTGTTGGCCGCCCAAAAATTCTACCCACAGAAAAATGCACACACACTCTTAATACATACCCCACCTTTCCCCGATGTGCCCCCTTTGGAGAGTGTTTTTTCTGGCTTTTGCACTCTCTCTCGTTGTTGCAGCAACAGAAGCCTACTTGTTGCAGGACATAGAATATTCCACCAAGGTCTTGGTTACTGTGTCTACTATAATAATACTAATAATATACGTTTCATTATCAACGAATCTATGTATATGATGACGTTACTATTTCCTCTCTTTTCAATGTTTTTTCTGTGAATTTGTTTTGTGTTTGTAGACAAACGATAATTAGACAGATGACCTCCTCTTCTCTGTCTAGGATATTGGCTAGACAGAATGCATGTTTATATTATAAACTCTCTATAATATAACGTTAAAATCATTATATTATATTCTATTTCTATTTTCAATGCTTGTTTATGTTTATAGAAAATTATTTTCGGGTGCATTGAAAATTTATTTTCGTGTTAATTTAATGATGATGATAAATTCTTCGTCTGTTTTATTATTTTATTTTATTTTTTTTACCGTTTTAACATCATTTAATTATGAGGTACTTTTCATTATAATTCAATGGCTTTACAATTAAGAGATTAAATTCCTCATATATATTGGTAACGTGTATGAATTAATTTTAAAGAATGATTAATTATTTATTAATATATTATTATTCGAAATTTTATTTATTATTCAAACATTGCACTGCAAAATTAAGTTGTTATTTTCAGAACTATACATATTATTCACATGATAAAGACAATTTTATTATTCTAGAACATGTTATTGACTGTTGTATTTAATTAGACTGAAATACTTTTTTAAATAAAAGGCCAAAACTGTTATAGTAACTCTTTTTCCATTTCTATTAATAAAAGTGAAAATATAAACAAAATGTAAAACTTTTAATAAACAAAACAAGTTTAAATATTTTGGAAATACTTTAGTATAGGATGCAAACAAAAATGCCCTAGAATCTTTTATAAAGTAATAATTTTATAAACAAACACATACTAATATAATTTGTTTATATTTTCAATACGTGTACCGTTTTTCTTTAATTGTTTAATTAAATTAACAATTAACGTATTATTTTTTTAACAACCTTGTGATGAAATACCTGTATGAAATTAAATTGAAATCCGATAATAATTCGTATTCAAGTAATTCAAAGCCCAAAACTCGAATGTGCAGGGGTTGCTAAACAATTTTCACCCTACAAATCTTCGATTCCTTCACCCTTCCCTATTTCACACACACATATATTTCTGTCAATTTATATTTTTGTTTAATTTCACCAAAAAAGTAAACGGATATTTAAAAATCAATAAATTTTTTTTCAATTTACGCAAAGGAAATAAACAATCAAAATTTTAGTTTAGTTTTGAAAAGCGATCGATTGTGGGGAATAAATTTTAACCTTGTTGGAAAAACCTGTTGCCTACAAAAGTATGTTTAATATACATTTTGGGGAACTGAATTTCTAATTCTTATCAAGTCAAATTTTCACGTTTGTCAAAATGATGTTTGTTTAAATTGTATATACGAAAAAATTATCACGTTTTAAACTATGCAAGCAAATTTCAAAGTGCCATAATATAAAATAGTTATCATAATAAATAATAAAATCGTCTAGCTGCTTAATCAGCAAAAATGCACATTTTTAAATCACACTCCCACACAACTTTAAAACTAATATTTTCTCACACACACATACAAACACATTCAAAATTATATTTATTATATCGAATGCCATGTTTTGTATGTGGAAAGCTAGGTCAACATTCGTTGGTGTTTTAATTTTAACATTTTTTTTTTCTTCATCCTTAACTCTCTCAAGTTTAAATATAATATTCTACAATGATGTGCAATAATTGAAATTTTAGAATGCACTAACCCAATTCTTTTTTTCTGCATACACATCCATAATAAACCGATTAAAATCAGTTTTACAAGTGAACGAAATGCATTCGTATAATTAAATTTAAAAATTGATAATTTGTTAAATATGTTCTACTTTTAACTGACGACATTTTCAATTAACGTACGTAAGTATATAAAAAATAACTTGTTCTTTTCGATTGCAAACTTGAAAAAAAGTTTTGCTAAATATTATTTGCTATAAAACAGGTATTGAATTTTACATAGGGGAGGTATTATTTAATAATAAAAGAAAAAAATCTACATATTATAACACGAAGTAATATGAATGCCACTCTGGATATCGTCGTCTAATAGACAAAAGAACATTAGAGACCCCTTTTGCAAATTTCAAAGTCTGAATGGGGTCCATATAGTAAAGTCTTGTTCAATGTAGTATACTTGCCTATTGAAAATCTCTCCCTAGTCCTTCTTGTATATTAGGAGACCGGTTTGTCGTTGTGCTAATTTTTTTTGCTTCTTTCTTTTCCTTTTATATATATCTGCGCGAAACCTAAATTTATATTCGTACAGATTTATATTGCTTTTTTCTTTTCTTAAATCCAAATACAACACACAGAGCAGTTATTATTCAAATTTTTCAGTTAAAAATTACTTAACCTTACCTAACGTAAATTTGCGTTTGCCTTTAATTAAAAGAAAAATGACTGATATTTTCTTTATCAGTCTACGAAAAAAAAATATATATATATACTACTAATTAACGAATATAATGCGATAATATGGCAAACACTCGTACTATGTATGTATGTAAATGTTTAAACAAACAATTTATCATAATAAACCATCGTTCTTATCAATTTGGAAGAAATTTCATAATAATTTTATTATAATTTTATTGTCCATGGTAATGATTTCATATTTTTAATCTCTAATAATTTTTCTAATAAATTTAAAATATTAAAAACTATATTGCAAACTAAACAATTTATTTAATATTATACTATTATAATATATTTTTAAAGATATATATTATACATTTGTTGTGTAAAGAAATTTTTATCGCAAAATTTTATACATTTATATTTTTTTTTTATATTTATTATTAGCAAATGTTATTTGCCTATTTCTTAGATAACCTTCAAACTATTTAGTTGTTTGTTTGTAAATACTTTATTATTCCCTATCTACTAAAAGGATAAATTTAGATTGCATTTAAACAGTTTTTCTTTCTTTTTTATTTCTGTTTAATTATATCGTTGTTGCACATTTTTATATCTAACACGAAGAATAACAAAAAAAAAATAATGTCGCCTAATCATTGTCTGCCCATAAATTTTATTTCAAAAAAAAATAATATAATAAATATATAATCAAAGTTTTTGGTAATCTAATTAACTGGTTACATTGGGCAACTTATATAGTTCTCTAACTATCATTTTAATTGTAAACAATAACATTTATAAGGTCAGGGTTAAGTATTTTAATAATGATTTTATAAATCTAAATTGTTAATAAACTAAAACAAAATTTTCATTATGGACAAATTAAATTCAATTTCTGAACACAAAACAATTTTTTTTTATTTTCTTTAGTAAATTGTCGTTGTTCCGGAAAAGCTTTCTTTCCTACATAATATTCTATACATAAGTTTATATTTTCTTGTATTATAAGAAAAGTAGGTAGGTACATATTTAAGAGATGAAGTTTCACTTTCATTTCTGCTTCCACAAATACAAAATATTTGAAGTACACACATATACATATACATATATTTACGTGAAAAATTAATGCTATTTTCGTTTTCCCATTCAAAACCACTCCCACCCTATAAAATTTCCATTTTTCCTTCTCTCTAATCTTGTATATGCAAAATTAATACTTATTTCCCCTCTTTTCTAACATTTCAACTCTCGTATTACTTAATAATAAGTCGATAGTGAAAATATATACATATACATATGTATGTATATATAGAAGCTTATGTATATATAATAAAAGGGGTATATGGAAAAAGCAACCCTTTTTGGTACGCCCCCGTTAATTAGCCAACTCAACTTCTTCTACTTAACACATACATATATATATTAGATATATACGAAAAAGCAGTGTATTTTTTCGTTGGTACAACTGTACCAACCCTGAGAAAGCTCTAGGCAATGTAAAAGCTCATAAAGATTCTTTCGAGAGCAGCAACGAGAGAGTATTTTAAAATGTAGTTGGTTCCTGAGAACTCTCTCTCCTAGCTTTATTGATTTTGTTGTAACTAAGACATTCTTCCCTACGAAATTTAAGTTTTAAAACTAAGCATCCTCTTGCTAGCCTGCCCGGGAAATGCAAAGAAAATGAACGCAAAAGTGGGTAACTTGGTGCGGCGGTGACGGCGGCGGGTATTATATATATATAGATAGAAACAGTGTGGAATGGGGATGACGCGGGGGTGGTTCGCGCGCCGCGATGGGTTACTTCTTCTTCTCTTCTCTTTTACTGATGTTGTATATGAGGATGGTGAGAGGGTGGGTTTTTTTAGTAAGTGGGTGGTATGCTATATAGTTGTGGAGAGCGGCAACAAGGGGACCACCACCGCCGCGATGGTGGTGGTGGTGGTGGAGGCGGCACTCATACACACAGTTTTTCACTTTCATTAGTGAATATTTCAACTCAGCTGAAACTGATATTTTACTCTCTCTCATATTCAAAAATCGTTGTGTTGTTTTTCAGGGAAATACGAACTAAATATGTATATGAATATAGCAGAAGAGGATATATATACGTGTGCGATGTTTGATGTTGTTTTTCCGTTGTTTTGTAACATTGTTTAGCATATTATGTATCCCCTCTCACATTTAAACAGCAAAAATTCTCCTTTTTTATCAACCACACCATCCCCCATCATCATCATACCAATCTATGGAGTTGTTCATTCTAATTTACTCTTAATATTTCTTGTTTTGTCCATTTATATATAACATATATTTTACATTATATAATTTTTAATTAAAATGCAAAAAGCCACATTTTTCGTACATCAACAAGATTTCATTATATTTTTGGTTAACCGTCCTTTGCATCAATTAAATCCAACTCTTTCTCTCTCAGTCTCTCTCACACACACAAATTTCTATTAGTCCTAATTACCATTTACCATGTAATGACTTTTCGACCCATTCTTGGGAAAAATCTTTTCCTCGTCAACAACATCTCTGATTAGTAGAAGAATAGAGCCAATGTATTTTGGTCAATAGTCAAAAAAAAATAGCCAAACAATAAAATCTGTCAAATATCTTATAATAAGCAACCCTTCAATATTATAGGGGTGCAAAATTAACATCCACACCACCATATAATATGTAGTCTATTTTGCGAAAACTTGTTTGCTAAAATTTATTATTGAAGTATTCTAGAGAGAAAACGAGTTGCATTTATGGGTGCTGTTCATGTACCATGGCAATGGTATATATTTTGTACATGGGGTCCATCTTTCTCTCGTCGAATGTATATGCGCGCATCCATGCAATTTTTGGTCATGGTACAGCATAGCATCAAAAACGAAACATATAATAATAAGATGAAAAAAAGTACAACACAATTTTCAACCAATTCAATGGGTTGCAGAGAGGCAATGTTGCAAATCTTGATTTTCGCATAACTGTACTGCAAGCTCTCCTTTGGATGTTATATTATATTGAAAAGGGGGGTATGACCATGCCACCAAACTGCCCGCACACCTTACTACATATACATATATATATGTATTTCTTTCTCACTCCACCCAGGTGTATTTTGTGTGCATATACAGGTACCTATGAATTTGCCAACCAAATAAAAAGTGGTCCTGCAAGTTTAGGGGTTTCGGGAGTACGACCATCATTCGAATGTTAGAGTATTACTAGACTATCTGGCGAGTTAGACGCTAGTGCAGTGTGCTCTCTGTCTTGGTGGTTATGGACTAACACTTAAACTATATAGTCTATCTCGTGTGCAACCCTTCAACGCAAGAAGATAATGTCTAATAGACAGTTTTAATTAATCGCGAATTTGATTATTAAACATTAATATTTTTTTATTTATTTTGTTTTACAAGTTTTTCATTTTTATTTCATGTAAGTTTTTATTTTTTATTTTTTTTATTTTTTTTTGTTTCCAATTTACCATATGCTAATAAATTTCTTTAAAACGATTTATTTAACAACTCCAGCACTAAAGCTACACTTTCCAAGTTTAGAAAGTTGAATCTATTAGAAATGCTTTACAAAGAAAATAGCGAAAGCTCTTCGAGCTTTCAGCATATTGCAAGGATTTAAATATATTTTTTTATACTATACAGTAAAAAAATTAACTTTTTATATTAAATGTTAGGAAAAAACAATTTAATAAAAAGCTTTGAGCTTTTTTTATCTAGTTTTACAACAAATAGTCCTAAAAATCTAAAAATCGATAAATTAAATCATGTAAAAATACGTAAAACGAAAGTTCATTCATGAGTAACGGGTCGAACAAGGATTACAACAGGATTTAAAGCATCCTAGAAGCGGATATAAATTTTTTTCTGGAAAATACGAAATGCAGCCTCACGTTCCGATTAAAAATTCAACAAAATAAAATATATTTTGCATAAATATTTATTTATAAAATGATTAAAATGTATTCAATATGTTGTAATGATTTGTTGTTTCATTAAAATAAATAAAAACGTAAATTTTTCATATACAGTTAAATAAACTCTCATTAATTATTACAAATTCAATTACAATAAAATTTTCTCTGATGTTATTTATTAAAATTTTCACAAAAAAAAAAACAAAATTAAAATCAAAACATGAATGATATTTCAATCAATTATTTACTCAACTAACATTTTTTTTTCTGTGCTTTTATGTATACATTCGATAAATCACGTCATATTATAATATGTGATCAGAAAACAAAGACAAAAAAAAAATACGTAAAACGTAAATATTTCATACGCTGAGTTATTTAGATACGAACGCGGGGGTTAGTTTTTCTCTCCCCATTTTCCTTGTCCCCAAGTCCCTAAACGGCCAATAAAGTGTAAAAGTAAGCACACAAACAACGATATTCCTCATTATTTAAATTGCCCGCCAAACTTTTATCTTATATAGTTAAAAATACATATACTAGACTTGTGTGTTGTTTTCACCTGATATATTCAAAAGGTCTCACGACACTCACTTATATTCACCCTTAGCGCTAATCTTAATTAATAATAGATGAAATGTTGCCGGAATGGAGAACGAGAGCAGTTTACCTTTTGTGTTTTTTTTTCTGCTTTTTGTGGGGGTGGTGTGGTTTCTCTTATTTGAGATTGATGTCGGTTATAATAAACTATATATAAATTTCAAAGTATAGTAAAAGGTGCAAATATTCACACAAATACATATACATTCATAACACGAAATGAATGTAAAATACACGTAAAGTGGTTGGTTTGCGTGTCCGACTACTTTAAACAGAAGCTTAAAGTGATATTACCCCTAATTACTACTATTACGTTCTAACGATGTTGGAAGATTCATAATAATTATGTAGACATATGAAAATTATATTATAACAGATTTTATGTTTCCTTTCATGCTTGATTAAATCATTCTCGAATTATTAACGTTTTAAATATATTGACATACCAACCCCTCTTATATTACAATACATTTTTTTATCTAATCAAATTACTAGATCTTTAGTAGGAAAATATTTTTTCACCTATATATTATTACAATAGGTCAGCTCTATTTATTTATCTCACTTCATCTTGTATAAAAAATGATTTTTGTTTATAATCATATCCTTGAATAGGATGTGATAACAAGAATACAAAAAAAAAATTATTAACTATCAACTATTATAAATAAAGGTGCGTGCATGATAATTTAAGTAAAATATTTTTTATCTAATCATTTAGACTTTTTAGTTTATTTATAGACTAGTTTTCCTCTTTTTTTTAAAAAAAAATCTGATAATGCAATTTTTATTAGTCTTTGACAAACAAATACTGAAACTATTTAGAAAAAATAAATTAATTTATACTATATATACGCAATGTCATCTATTTGTTCATGTAGAAAGAAGGAGCTTTTTATTCAAATGAAAAATATTTCCTCCCCTATATTTTTCTACATACATTCGTATATATATTTAGGTTAAATTCTAATACATAATTGAACGAGTATATATTTGCAAAACGTTTTGCATGGCATACAAAAATAATTCAATCTCTCTACCCATTTCCTTTGACAATATTATTACCAAGAAACAAATAATGCTTAATAATTAATTATGTTTGCAATTCATGTGGAAAGACATTATATATACATATATATATACTAAGACGTTTCTTTGTTGCATTTTCATATCTAGGAAAATTTACATAAGACAATTTTTGAATCGTTTTCCCTTTTATTTTTTTCTTATAATACCTACGAAAAAGTTGCATGATAAAGACGACAAAAAAAAAGGAAAATACAGAGGGAAAACACTAAAAAACAGATTTGTTTCACTGAATTGAAGGACAAAAGATCACATCACGTATATACATATATATATGTAATGTCAAAGAATCTCTTATGTTTTAAAGAAAAAATATATATGTATGTAGAGGGAGAATGGAGCGAAAATAGATTTTCTCGTACAACTTGTTGATGTTTTTAAATACATAAAATTATATATAACAATTTTTTCTCTCATCTTTGTACTCAGAGGGGGTGAAAATGGAAATATATATTTGGCAATGACAGCACTTTTATCTGCAAGTCAAGTTGCTGCTTCCTCTCTTTTCTGTCAGTATTTTTTTCCATTTTTTTTTTTTTCATAAATATGAAAATTATTTCACAAATATATTATAATACAATAATTTTTTATGGTGCATGTGCGTGCAAAAAAAACGATGTATAATCTTATCTAATTGTTATATATTAAATTCACTCGTTAAGTACACATCAGAGATACATACAATCGCATTATTTAAGTCTAGGGAAAAGTGTACATTAATACCAAAATGTTAGATAAAAAAAATGTCACAGTTTTTTTTTTTTTTCATCTATAGTATAAGGCGTCCATATTCTATTTTATAGAGCATTTTGCATCTATAAATATATTATAGATAAAAAAATAATCCAAATATTTGTATAAAGATAACGTATAATATATTATATAAAGTTATGGAAGAGTATATGTGTAAAAAAAATAATAAAATAATGTCTAATTAATTATATAATGAAGAATTTGGCATTTTTTCTTTCCGAGGAGTACTTAATTAGAGAAGGGGTGTACGCAAAATTTGTAGGCGCGCTTCTTCAAAAACAAACACAAGGGAAAAACAGACACACACACACACATACATACACATATATACAACAACCCCCTCATCCTACTTTCTTATCCAGGAAATCGTGTTTCACATTTTAAGGAAAACACCTGGAGGCGTTCGAAAAGCAAACATGACAAAGAATGGTAAAAAGGTCAAAAACTTGATGTGGTCTGCAAGAAAATAGTGACATATATATCTTTCTATTATACACATTTTCATAAATATATATAAAAACAAATGCAAAATAGTAAAAGAGAAGAGGAACTGAAAAGGAAAAATTTGCATCTCTCATATAACACGCGAGCTTTTTGTATAATATGATGTACTTATATTGGTTTCGGCAGTGTGTGTGTGTGTGTGGGGGTGGTTTGGTGTTCAGGTGAAGTTTTCCCAAATACACACACACACACACATATACTAGTAAACAAAAACACACATACATATGTACACAGACAGACAGTCGTCGTCGTCATTGTATGAATGTGTGTGTATGAATAAAAGGTATAAAGAGTATATGTAGAAGGAAAGGTATATATGTTGGAAGAGTAGTTGTGCGAGAGATGCGGATACACACAAAAACAGGGATGCTGTGTGGAAATAAAGATGAAAACATTGCAGGTTTTATTGCGGTATTGATTATATAATCAATAAAATATGGCCCGGCGAAACGAAACGGGAAAAATAGCTGATTCACACAACTGTATATTTATTCTATGAGAATTAAAATGTTCATGCGCAACGCAATAACCTCTCTACCCGCGAAGAATGTAATGATTTTTTGGGGGTAAATTGGTATATAGGGAGGGTGAGGGGGTGGCCTCATTAGCATAGGCGGCGGCAATTAAAAGTCGCAACTTGCCTCCTACACACATACTATTACTGGGGCCTGAAATACAAAAAAATACGTATTTATATTGAAGGGGCGAAAAAGCTCCACTATCCAAAAATGATTTTTGGAAAAATGTTAATTTCTTAGTATTCCATTGATAAGTAAATCTTTATAGTTATAGAGAAAAATTTATCAAGTGTGATTGATTTGGAAGATAAATGGATAGAATAAGTAGCCAATTATTCAGACTTTTGACTTATCTGATGTTTTACGTACAAAACTATTCCAGATTCATTTAAGATTTCAGAAATGTTTGTGTGAATTTTCCTTTATAGCAAAACCACAAAACTATCCATTTTGCAAATTACATGCCATAGTATATGAATTCATTATAACTAACAAAACAATTATTATATAGACCAAAACTTGATAACTGTTTACCAAGTTACGTAAGGTTAGTATTTTGTTATTATCCATGCTAATGTTGTTTTTATTATAAGTTATATTTATTTTTAACCAGAAATGATAATGCAAAAGTAGAAAAAGTGTTATAATAGTGTAAATAATACTAGTTCTACATATACATGTAACTTTTCTATTAACAAAAGTTTCTCGTCATTAAAATATATGTTTCCAAAACGAAAAATTTACAATTTAAATTTGTTCTTATAGTCATCAACAATAGTAAGTACGATTTGGATACGTGAAAGAACTTATATAGCTCCGTTTCAAAGATTGTGTGTGTTTTGAATATGTAAATTAGGGTTGCAAAATAATGTGCGTAAAAGAGGAGCGAGAAGGGTATAGAGAAGAACGCATATATATATTAGGAATAAAATAGTGGTGAGAGAAAAGCAAGGAAAAAATATTATAATAACGAGCCGCCCATGTTCATTAGCGACTAAATAATATGCAGTTTCTGATCTTTTCCATCTTATTGGAAAATAATTTCTTCTCCTTCCTTATATAGACCAAAAGCTTACACAAGTTTTTCTTTCTTATACTTATATATGTGCATGTGTGTGTGTGTGTGTGCGGAAAAGCGAAACAAGGAAAATGGGGAAAAATCATCTCATCATCATCGTCGTCGTCGTCGTCCTCAAAAACCATCGACTTTACATCGTCCTTTTCGACCAAAAAGGAGAACATTGAATATAATTAGAAGAATCTTCCGAGGGGGTAGTTTTAAGAAAACAATCTTATTTAGAGAGGAAAACTAGCCTTTCACCCCCAAAAGCTCTCTCATCCACATATACATCTCTCTACATATATATACGAATCCCCCAAATACAATCTAAACACATTTCGGCAAAACGGAACCGGCGAGATTTCATGCAGTTCGATTTTTTTTATTTTGATATTTTTAATTGCGGGTCTGTACTCGTTATTCTGCGCATTTTCATTCGTCGCGGGAGGGGTAGGCGGCACGCACTATTTTTTAGTGCCAGCTTATTACAGCAGATGTCTCATAGCCATGTCCCAATAAAGAATAAGCGGCCCCCGTCAATTTTTTGCGCGCTTGAATTTTTAATATTCGCCCGAATGCCGTGATGTTCTGACGCTATACCTTAAATAGTTTCGCGTGTTGTTTTCTAAGCCGTACAAGTGTGTGTGCTAACAATACATCTATATATACATATATATACTTATATATTTAAAAAAAAAAGTAAATAATACGACACGTACAAAAATATTATTATTCTATACATCATTTTTTTAAAAAAAAGCTCTCTTTAAACTTTAAAGAAAAAAAACCAAAAAGTAAACAAGCCAACTTATAATAGTTTTGAAATTTTGGCGGGTTAAATATATAGTGTGCCTTTTTGAAATACAAAATAGAGAAGATTTTTCGTTACGGTCGTACGTTTTTATTTTCATTTTTGACGCAAAGAACGCAACATCAGATCAGAATTTTTGGAAACAATTTGGACGCTTCTTCTACTCTCTTTTCAACAATTTTGTGTGCGAAATTTTGGAAAAGAAAATACGCAAAATGCTATTCTATACTAACAATTACCATTCGTCCTCTGAATGAGGTCTAAAAAAGAATCATGGATCCATCACCGAAAAAAAACAACACTTAATAAATGACTACAAATCATTCTCTCAGGTAATGCAAAAATTTTGAAAAAAAAAACCACACACACAAAATCACACTCACACATATATATGTAAAACACATTTTTGCACATAATTTTACTCAAACATAATACCATAGATTTGCAAAAACTACCCCTATATAACTCAGAAATGAAAAAAGCTCCAGCATGTGTGACATTAAAACCAATTTCAAAACACACGGAAAGAAGAACAACTCGCTTCTTGCGTTGCCGTTACAACAAAATACAACCACCACAGTTTTGTTTTTCCGTGAACGACGACGCCGGCGACGTCGACGTCAAAGGAATTCAGGCGCATCACATCGTGTGAATAAAGCGCTTTCCCTTTCTGTTTCCATTGAGTGAACGATTTTTTTTTCTTGTGTGCTTTCGCACATACTATAGCCAATTTTCTAATAATCATCATCTCATTCTTTCCCCCACACCTTTCATAATACGAGCTTTATACTAAATTCTAATCAATTTTCGATCGCAACTGGAAAAAGCACACCCCTGTAACTCTTTCTTTTTTTCCTATTCTTCATCTCTAATTCGTCTGTGTGTGCCCTTTATTTTTTCTACATGATACATGCAAATCCATCTATGATGAGGTTGTGCAATTTTTCTTTTACTGTCACCCCCACCATTATCAGAGAACACTGAAAGGAACTGAAATTGTATATAGTGTGAGCTTTTTTGTGTGCTTTGCGCGCGGTTGAACTATTTTAAAAGTTATACTCCTATACAAAATGTGGTGGTGGTGGTGGTGGTGTTGGCTATGGTGGTGTTGTTAATGACAGTGCGCGCTTATTACATATTTATTAGTGTTCCATTAATAATTATTGTAAACTTTAGACATACAAATATAAAATATATTTATTTTTTGTATGTACACATATATAGCAATATTGTTTATAGACTTTGAACTTTTTTTATAACAATGTTTAAGTAAAAATAATTTTTTCATATAAATATATAAGTAATTGGTTTAATTTTTCATTTGACATTTAAAATAATTAAGTATATATAACATTTTTATCAAATTCATTCTATTTAATTTATCAGCAAAACTATATAATATATAGTGTATATAATACTGGATAGACTAGTTTAAACAGATACAATAATATACCATATTTATACAATGCAATAAATTTTCGTATTATTATTACGTTCTTTTTTACGTCAATTAACAAAAATATATATATAAAAATGCATAAATATTAATTATAAAAAATATATATACCTATCAATTGTGTGAGATAATGAAACCGAAAAATAATGAATGGTATTATTTGATTTTCAGGTGAATATTAATTACGATGGTAGATACACAACATTTTTGTCTGCGTTGGAATAATTACCAAAGCAGTATAACATCAGCTTTCGAGAATCTCCGGGATGATGAGGACTTTGTTGACGTTACATTAGCTTGTGATGGCAAAAGTTTAAAAGCTCATCGAGTTGTATTATCAGCTTGTAGTCCGTATTTTCGGGAATTACTTAAGGTAAGTCCCTTAAAAACCCTTCTCATGTGTATTCAATAAAAAATTATTATTTTACATCAAAAAAATAAAACACCATATTTATATACTTTATAAAGATATTTAAATTTAAATTATTTCGTAAATGGTAGGATAATTAACATTTCTGGGATCGTTTCCTTGTTGAAACTTATATTAGTTAGACTGATCAACAAGTGGTACGTGAAAGCTCTGAAAATGTGTAACGGGCGTGCATACATGAACTTGAAAACAACGTGAACTCTTTAAAAATTTATCACTCTCTCTCTTTGGCTTGTACGAACGAGCATTATTATTATTATTTTAAAAAATATTTTTTTTAATACATCTAGAAACTTTTATACATATTCTAATTTTAATTGTGATTTAATTTAATATATTTTTCATGAACATTCTCTCATTTAAATTAAGATAATAAAAGATAAAAGCATGCCTAAGGTTAGTGTTAATTTTTATTAAAAATACTTTGTCTCTAACTATTTTATTTTACATTATATTTGTAAACAAATCTGCATGTTATAATTGATAACACAACTGCTTATTATAAATTGCACATTATTATTCCATCCAATATTTTCTACCATATTTATCATCATCACGTTTATATTTTGTTGAATATTTGTTAGTAAATTTTTCAACTAATTAATAATATTAAATTGATATCAAAAGGAATCTTTTCGTTATATTAATAGTTTTACGTAACACGCATTTTGTTAATATTATTATTACGAAAAAAATTAAATCATAAATTTGTCTACGAACGATAATAGACGAAAACAATGTTTTATATTAATATTTTTTTTGATAACAAATTTTAAAATAATAATATATCGATTACAGTCTACTCCTTGTAAACACCCTGTGATAGTCCTGCAAGATGTTGCTTGGACAGATCTCCACGCTTTGGTGGAATTTATATACCATGGAGAAGTTAACGTGCACCAACGTTCTTTATCATCATTTCTTAAAACGGCAGAAGTCCTTCGAGTTAGTGGACTTACACAACAGCACGGAGACGACCGCGAACAGGTATTGCATATTAAAAATAAATTGAAAGCGAAAATAATTGATTTTTTGTTTAAAAGTTGGCTCAAGTGCAAAGTTTGGTCAGATCTCAACAAACGACACCATTATTATCAAATCATCATCCCAGTTTTACTGAAAAGTTAGTAGAAGATGCATTATTTACATCACCATCATCACCGCCACACGGTGCCACCGTTAATCAATTGTTACGGCGTGCCGCCATGCAACATAGACGCGAACGTCGAATATCTTCCGATCCGGATAGTGAACATCATAAACGGGCCAGATCCGAACATATAATCGGTAATAATAATAATAATGAACTGAATTTAACACATACACATCCAATACAAACACAACCGGCTGATTTTTCACCGAGCGCCATGAAGAATAATGCATTAAATTTGAATTTAAATTCAACAACAACATCATTAACATCAGCAACAGCAACAACAACCACAACATCATCAACAACAACAACAAATTCGATATTAACAACGGCACATAATAAAAACGAAATTGAAGGTAATGGTATTAGTAGTACGGATAGGGAGAATTCACCATGTTCACCATCACCAACATCATTACAAAATCGTTTAATGAAAGATAATGAAAATAATGTTAAAAGTGAACCAATGGAGCTTTTATGTAGTACAAATCAAGATGATAATAGTAATGATTCAACGGATATAGGAAATGATAATAATGGGCCTAATAATCTACCTCAGGGACCGCATTCAGGCAGTTCTGGTGGGGACCATGATGACCATGACAGTCCCATTGGGCCGTATTTAACTCCATCCGAAAGTAAATTGTTTGCTACAGCTGCGGGCAGTTTCAATTTTAGTATGGCAGCTTTGGCTGCCGATCCCACTGGTCTAGGAGGTTAGTTTAATCAAATTATATTTTCTTAAGAAATTATGGACAAAATTATAAATCTTTTCTAATAGTTTTCTCTTTTCTATTTATATTGAAATAACACAATTTATATGCAGTTAATTCACTAACCCTTTCTACTAACATTCATTTGAAAGGGCTGGGCAGTTAACTGAGAAATAGTTAACTGCATTTAAACAAAAGTATTATTTTTTCCAGGTTTAAATCAATCTCTACAAGCGAACGACAGTTTAGCGGGCACATCTCAAGGTAAGACAAAGTTTTTTCTCTTTTTCTTATTATCAAAAAATTTTCTCTTCAAACCAAATCTTTTTTAATACGAAAATAAGTACGCTTGACAAATGACCAATAAAAAAACTTGATACATTTCTTACATTATCAAATATTCCAATAATATACTTGTCAAATGTCTTATTTTTAGTCAATATTTTATTGGAAATCTTTTATCTATTTTATTTTCTAATTAAAGTAAATTTCCAAAAAAGTATCGACTTGTACTAAATATTTTAATATTAAAAGTTGTTGTGAAATAATGAAATTATTTCATAACGATTTTATTCTATTGTTTTGAAAAATCTTCAAATTTACATCCGTTTTCCATACTTAAAAAACTGAAAATTTGAAGATTTTTTAAATGTTCCTCCTCTAATATATAAATGTTATGTTTCGGAATGTTCTTAACGTGTATGTTTTTTAATTTATTTTTATTTTTTTGTTCATTTTGTCCCTGGTCTGATTTGTGTTTTTATTTTTTTTAATACTGATTTTCTAATTTACAATTTTTTCAAATTTTAATTTATGCTAATTAATTAAATTATTATATCAAATGTGGGGAAGCCAACAAAAAACTTAATCCAATTGAATAGATGACAATAAAATTAATTGATAATCAATTTAATTAAATGTAATCATAATACATATTTGAAAATATAATGAAATAGAAACAATTGTCACGTAATTAACAAATCAAAGTATTAACGTTGTATACATTTATTGGCGCATTCACCAAAATTTAAAACGAAAAAAACAGAAAAATAACAGTAAATTCCGTTTGATTAAATTAAATGATCTGCAACATCTCCCTTCTGTCACATAACGGGTGATATTGCAGATCAGCCCACAGAAGAACAGAAAAAAAAGCTGTGCTACAACAGCAGACGACGTGTATTTATATATTGTATATCGACGCCTCCGTCAAAAAAGAAAAAGAAGGGAAAAAACGGGCGCTCTTTTCTTTCTTATATAATTTCTATAATAAATCTTTTCTTACAAACGACATTGGTCCCTGCAGCGGCATCTATATCTGACACGCACTATTTTATGCCCAAAAAGGTGTTAAATTTTCGTTATAATATGATTCGTATTACAATCTATTATTATTATTATTATACCCGATCACGGAACTCTCTTGTCAGCCACCGGAGTCAATAATTATTATAACGACAACAATTGTTATTATTGTTGAGAAAATTTCTATTTTTGGCCAATAAATCTTTAACCCCTTTCACAAATTCAATTTCAAATAATGTATTAGAAATAAATATATATTATATTGTATAAGATGAAAAGTTCTTCCACAAAAACAAAAAAAAATACATGTATGTACTTGCTTTTATAGAGAAAATATTATATTATTTTAGTTGACTGTTTAAAGCTTCTATGCTAGTTATAATTTTTATGTTTATTATTTTATATAATTTCATTTCACAAATTCAGTCAACTAATTTTAATTTGATATTTTCTCTATATTTAGGTGAGTCGACGAGAATTGAAGAAATAATACATCACCGTAATAATAATAATAACAATAACAATAATAAAAACGGTGGTGGTGAAAAGTGTAAAATTTGTGGAAAAATCTTAAGAAATAGGATAACACTTAGAAGACATATTAAAGATCTACATTATGCACAAACTGAAGAATTTTGGTGTAAAATCTGCAATCGTTGTTATCGTACAAAGAATAGTTTAGTCGTACATACGTGCAATTATCATCAAAAACGAAAAACTATATTAAACAATGATTGATCATCAACATTAATCAATAATATTAAACAATACGTAAATTGTGAGTTGATATTATTTATAAAAACAAAAATTATAAATCAGAAAATACGAACTTGAATAACAATGAAATGGGAGCTTTCAAAATTTAAATAATAATTGTTGTTAAAGTATAGTTTCAATTAGAAACTTTTTGGCAAATTAACCTATTACATTGTTATAAATTAATTAATAATCTAGAAATTGGTAGGATGCGTTTCTAAACAAAAATGTTTCGTCCTTTTTGTATACATTTTTAAACTTGGCGAATTCACCAAAAGTTTAAGTACTTCTTTTAAGCGCTAATATGCTTTTAAAAACTTTTTCATTAGAACCCCAAAAACATAATTAAATGTTAGAACTTTTACTAAAAAAAAAACCGCTTTAGTGAATCTATTGACTAATTATTTAAAAAAAAAAGGAACACAACATCAAGTTTAAAAGCGTATTCTATCGTTTCTTGTTATAATACGGGTGTAAATATAATCGACGATAAAACAATATATAATATTAATGCCGAAAATTAAAAAAATAAAAATAAAAAACGGCTGAGAGAGGCTAATAAGGCTTCTTCTGCCGTCAGGTTTGGACGACTTTCGATGTCAACCCTGCAACAAAAGCCTGTCGTCCCTGACGCGCCTCAAGAGGCACATACAAAATGTGCATATGCGTCCATCCCGAGAACCCGTCTGCAATATTTGCAAGAGAGTGTACAGCAGTCTAAATTCACTAAGGAATCACAAGAGTATATACCATAGGAATGTTAAGAATATTAAATCTGAGGACATCATATCGCCACATTCATTCTATCTTTGAGAATATTAAGACATTTTCTCATTTTTTTTTGGAAAATCTTTTATATTATACAAAAAATACTTTAAAAAGAAAAACAAACGAACCATCTCGAAATTTAATTTTTTTTTGTAAATTTCACACTTTTAGTTATATATACAGTTTAATTTTATTTCTTTTATGTTTGTTTCTTATTATTTACTTATTTTTTTTATAAACGTACAAATCAAGCTTATTTATTTATTAATTGTTATTGTTTGTTCTTTTTAATATATTTTTAGTTATCGTAATTTTTTTTTAAAATGTAAGAATGGAAAATGTTTTTCACTTACCCCCTACATATGGAATTGGTGATGGTTGTTGTTTGTTGGTGATGTACTTTAATTTCCACCTGAAACAAACTTTCAAAATCAAAATTTGCAATATACATATAATTCATTTTCCATCTTGCAAACTACCCTGTTTTTTACATTCACATTTTACACGCACATATTTTACATAAAATAAATATATAAATAAGAGGTGGCAGCTTTCATCAATATATAAAAATAAAAATATATACCGTAACTATATAAATATAGAGTATAATAAATAGGGTTTATAAATGTGTGTGAATAATTAAAAGATATATAGCGCTAAAAAAACAATTTTTATACATAATTATATATATAGATATTTTTAAAAGACAGTAAATAGTTTATTATATATATTAATATATAAAGACATGCTTGACTGACAATAATTTTAAAGCGGGGGCCTAATTGGGTGTTGTGTGTTCTCGGTGGCAGTAAGAAGATTGAGTCTCCCTCTTCCGCTGAGTGCCACCCATCGCTGTGACATCTGTGGAAAACTGCTTAGTACCAAGTTAACATTGAAACGGCACAAGGAACAGCAACATCTCCAGCCACTCAACAACGCCGTTTGTAATCTGTGTCACAAAGTGTTCCGGACGCTTAATTCACTTAACAACCATCGAAGTATTTACCATAGGAGACAAAAATGATGAAAATATAATTAACAGAAAATTTTCATATATAAATATTACAACGTGCATAAACAAATAAAATCAACCTAAATTTGTAATCAAATTGCATTTTCTGTTCTAATATTCAATTTTATAGTAATTTAATATACTAGACACAAAACAAAAAAAATTAATAAGTATATTAATCTAGTAATAAATTTAAATAATATAATTAGTCCACCTACGTTATGCCCCCGCTGGTCAATATTATCTTTTAATTTGAATTTCAACACTCGTCAAGCAGTCAATCTTAATTATTATATAATGATATAAAGTAGACATTATATTTAAAATGAAAAATTACTGTTGTAATCATAATATAACAGAATTGTGCGAAAATAATGGAGTTAATGAAGTGTTGAGTTTTTTTTTTTTTTGGAAAAAGTCTTCCATTATTTTCGTTTTAAGAAAAAAGGAAAACCGAAACTTTTTACAAATATTTAAACAGCAGCTCATTTTACTGGATTTTCTTTTATTATTTATTTTTGTTAAGGCCGTTACATTATAATTATATTGTTCTTAATTTTCTTTTTTGGCTCTGTGATATATACATATATAAATAAGTATATATTTTGTTGATATAAATATAATTCTAAAGATTTTATGTGACGGCTAAAAGGAAAATCAATCAAGCCAGTAGTTAATGAGTTTTTCCATTGGAAAATTTATATCAGTTGACCATTTTTTTTTTTTTTGTGTATAAAGATATAAAAATTTATATAAGAGAAAAAACAAATCAAAAATATACAATTTTTACTATTATTTAATTTTATAATCGGTGAAAGGGATTTTTATATATATTATATATATTTTTTGAGTATAAAATACCTAATATATGTTTATTTATATTAATTATTTATGCTTTAGCAAGTTTCTTTTTGAAAATAAGTGAAAATACAGCGGTTTTTGTAGCACTTAAAGCTGTCTAACGGTTTGTTAAGATTTTTATTAAAAAGTTTTTCGTGTTTCGTGCAATAAAACTAAATATTATGGTCTTGTTGAAACATACATATTTTTCTAATTGTGAATTTTTACATAAAAAAGTATTTTTTATATTTTTAGAGATGTAAAAGACTGGTTTAATTTTTTTATAAAAGAAAATTTATCAAATGGGGCTACTTCGTACTTATATGTATGAAATTTTTGCGTTAAACAATACAAGCGTTTATTTTATAAAGTAAAAAACAGATAATAAATAAGAATAAGGTATTTTGTTGAGCTTTATTAGATTGGGAACGTGGACCAAAGTCAATTTTACGTGCTACAATATTGAACTGAAACATATTTTGGAGGCTTTATTACTATGTTGTTCTATTTTTAAGCAATTTTCTTTTTATAGACTATATATATAATGCTATACATATGTAATTTTTTTAAAAAACATAAAAGAAAATTTAAATTATTAAAAATAATATATTATGAGATATAATATTAAACATTAAAAAAATTGTTGTACTGAGAGACAGGACTTAGGTTTTTTGAAAGACTGAAAATTAATAATATTTTGCGGTATTTTTTAAGACTGATATATTTTTGACTGATATGTTTCTTAATTTAAAAAAAAATCAATTATTTCGGTCTGATAACTACACAAAATTAATAATTATATACATAATTCGAAATGGAGAAAAATTGGCAAACCCCTTTGAGAGAAAAGTTGAACATTTTTAATGAGAAATTTTTTTTGTCCTGTTTTAATAAATTTATTTTTAGTTTTTATTTTGCATTGAAGCATGTTCATGTTGTTTGATGCAATATTTATCATATTTTATTGTATTGTTGTATAACCTTTATTTATGTTTAAATATATTTTTACATTTGCAAAAGCAGCTTGGGTTTTATTTTGCTTATTCGAATTTATATGCCTATAATAGTCCAAAAAAACACAAATTACAACATAAAAAAAACACACAAATCTATATATAATATTTTCTGTATTTTATAACAAAAACACATTTACCAGATCAAAAAAAAAATAAGATTACTTAACTACCCCCTTGTATTATCCTGTCTATAATGTTTTGTATTTGTTTATATATGTTTTACCAAATTTTCCTTAAACAACACTATAGTGTTGCCACCAGGAGATGTTTGACACTACGTTTTATTCCTTATTTTTTTACACCAATTTTTAAATCGGAAGCATCTCGCCAGCCTACGTCCGCACACTCATTTATGATTATTATTATTATTATTACTAAATATGGTATTACTTAATTAGTTCAAATTTAATATCCTGACAGTAAATACCCAAATAATTAGCAGTTTCTTTACCTTTTTTTTTGCAACAAATTGTTAGAAAACGGCGACTTCATTTATCAAATTTTTTGACAAATTGACCATCACTGTTAATGTTTGTTGAATCATTTTTTTGTTTCTGTTTTTGTTATAATTTTTTATTTATTGTTATTATTTATTTATTAATTTTTTTGTTTTTGTTTTGTATTATTTTGTTTTGTGAATTTTGTATAAAGGGAGAGTTCTGTGGTCGGAAGTTTAGGGCTGGAACGGTGGGAAAAAAAAAAAAAAAAAAAAAAAAAAAAAAAATTAGCCGGTGTAGATGTCTCTGATTGTTGTGTCTTGACGAGTAACTGCGAGCAGTAATACTGAGTTCGCGTGGGCAGATCGCGAGTGTGCGGTCAGTAAGAGATGGCGCAGTGCAGCCTCCAATTTTGTTTTTTCAAAATTTTTCAAAATCACTTTCTATATATATTTTCAAAATTTATTATAAATGAAAAACGTTGTATACACGTGTCTGCTGGTGGCAACACGCGCGGACCAGACCAGAGCGAGCTTGGTTTTGCTGTTGCAGGGGCGTCGCCCAAGAAGGTGTTCACGTGCCAGCTGTGCGGTAAGGTGCTGTGCTCAAAGGCGTCCCTGAAGCGGCACATCGCCGACAAGCACGCCGAACGCCAGGAAGAGTACCGGTGCGTCATCTGCGAACGGGTTTACTGCTCGAGGAACTCGCTAATGACGCACATCTACACGTACCACAAGTCGCGCCCCGGGGACATCGACATTAAGTTCTTTTAGCCAGAGCACCACCTGCCCCAGCAGCCGCCGCCGACCACGCTGCTCCCAGGTACCATACACGACCACCACCAAAACTACCACCACCACCGCCACCACCACCATAACAATAATAATTATAATAGCAACCACCATAATCCGAGTACCCGTATTACCACCACCACCACCACCACCACCCCGCTTGCCGCTACCGCAGCTACTGTTTGTGTAGTAATGAGTTGTACTGCTGCTGCTGCCGCTGCCGCTGCCGCTGCTTCTTCTTCTTCTTGTTGCCGCCACCATCAGCCTGCATGCTCAACAACCACCACAATCAACCCACCACCACTACCACCACCACCACAACCATCACAACCTGTGCTACCATCGCCGCAAACACAGCCCTGTGCTGTTACAGGGCCAGTACGGATGCCGCCACCAACATCAGGAGGCATCAATGAGCCCCAAGAGTGTCCATATTGTAGACGTACATTCAGCTGCTATTATTCATTAAAACGCCATTTCCAAGACAAGCACGAACAATCTGACACATTGTACGTGTGCGAATTTTGCCATCGCAGATATCGCACAAAAAATTCATTAACAACACACAAAAGCCTGCAACATCGTGGTACCAGTGGTATGCTCAAGAGATTGCTCAAGACAACAGCCATCAAGAGTGTTTTAGGTGCTGCGGCTGCCACAGCTGCAACACCACCACCACCGCCGCCACCATCCTCAACAACTGCCGTACAACAGCAACAGCAACAACAACAACAGCCACCGCGTCTCTAGTGAGTCGCATACAGCATATAAATTTATTAATTTAAATAAGGCCTAACAGAAATTTTTAGTAGAAAATATAACTCGAACCGAAAGTACAAATTACACAAAACCCATTTTATAAAAAAAAATTTAATAGCACATCCCCCACAGAGCGCCCTTTATTATTATTATTAAAAAAATAACAATAGTATACATACATATATAGATTTTTATAATAATACAAAATATAAATAATAATAGTTATTTTTAATTCTTGAACAACGCATATTTCATGGATAATATATACGAATTTTAATAAAAAAAAAACACTTCTTCCATCAACATATCTTCGCCATATCACAAATTTAAGATAAAAAAAACTAATTTTCTAAGTTCATTTTTTATATTCAAAACAACAAATCAAATGATTCAAACAAATGTAACAAAAATCAGGTCGAGAGAAAACTACAATTTATATAGATTTATTATTATGATATAAAAATAGTGTCAGGAGAGAAAGAGTGTGTGTGTACGAATTTTAATCGTGATCTGCCACCCCCACAAAAAAAAATAGCATATGCGAGACATTCCCAGTGTTACTGTGATTAAGTTCAGATTCAATTTCTTCAAATAGCTCCCAATTTGCACCCCCTTTATTACACCCCATTATATATACATATTATATAAATATATTAAACCCCAATTGTTAAAACTTGATCATTTTTAAATAAAAAAAATATTTAATTCTCAGATATTTATCACATATTTTATATAAAAGAAATAATAAATAGTGTAATGCTCAAAATACATAATATTTTTCACAGAAAAAAATTTGTTCATGTGATAAATATCACGAGTGCAAAACTTATTCTTATTATTATATTATTATATTGCTCATGTGATTTGAAAAGAAAGAATTTATGTGTACTACTACTACTTACTACCCCCCGTGTTTTAAACGTACTAAATAAATACGAATAAAAGAAATATAAAAAAAGCATAAAAAAGAGATTGAAAAATTTTTATGGACATTTTTAGTGTTATGTATGTATTTATGTTATGGAGAATTTGAAAAAACAAAAGTGAACAAGGATTTTTCAAAACTTGTACTAGGATATATTATTATAAATATAGTTCAGATAAACTATAGGACAGGTTTTTAGCTGTGAGTTTTATTCACAATTACATATCTTTCCAGGGTTCAATATTGTTGTAAATAATAATGTGCCAATCTTTATTGCATTTTTTTATTTGTTTGTTTTATTAATATTAATTAATTATAATTGTATACTCTTAAGTAAGATTGATCGTTTTTTAGTAATTTATAATTATAAACAATTATTTCCATACTAGACTGTTCTTTTCAAGTGCTTTTAATCAATTTGTTGTAAAGCAAAAAAATTGTGATTAGATTATCATTTTTATTAAAAATATTAATTAGATAGTCTTCTTTATAATATTTATTATATTATTTAAATTTTAGATTATAATTATTAATTGACAAAATTTAAATTACGTGCTGTGATTATATTTTTCGTTTTATTTTAATTGTAAACTTATGGAAATGAACAGTTTTTTATGGAAAATTGTTTTGATAGGTACATTTTTGTTGTTACATCGTAAAAGGCACGGTTTGGCATTAACTTTTTGGCAACCGTTGTTAGCACATACCCTTTTGACTGTATATTTAGTGCTGTGACTAAAAAAAAAAAAACGAGGAGAAAATGGAAGAAAATTGTCTGATTAGGTTTAAAAGTGAAAAATTATTTATTTTGTTTCTCTGTCCATAATTTTTTTGTTGTGATACGGTCGAACCAAAGACATTTCTTTTAGAAAAAAAATATTATGAAAAATTATGAAAAAAAAAATTGTGTCTAAAAGATTCAAAAATATTTTTTTAATCGTGCCATTGAATTTTAATGAAAATTAAATAAATATAGTAAAAATAGGACATTAAAATGTCTAATTAGAGTTATGTGTACATTATTTGACAAATTTTTCATTTTATGTAAATGTAAATCCAATAATCAGTTCATTTGTTAGAACCAGAAATTTAAAACAAAAAAAAAAGAAAAGCATATCCTATTCATGCCAACAAAGTTGAAAAACAAGAAGAAAAACAATGTGCGAAATTTAATTATATAAATACATAATATTATATATATTGAGAAAATTATCAGTATTAAAATTTGTACCTAAAGGTAGCAATTTAGATATTTTATAAAAAAAAATTATATACATTTTAAAGTTTATCTTTCTAATAAAAAAAAGTCGACAATTTGGTCTGTACAAGAACTATCGTAGATTTTGTTACTGATTGAATTTGGCGTGAACTAGAATAGTGTATGTGGTGTTAAAAAATGTACATTAAAACAAATTTGAGAAAATTAATTTAACCTCTCCTCATTTTCAAAACGTTTTTCATTATTATGTATTGAAAAAATCTAAATGTATATAAGTATATTTAAAGAAAAAACTTTGGAGACATATCATTAAGAATTCGGTATCTGTGGATTCAAAAGAATTGAACCAAATAAATAAACAAATACAATTTTATATCCACAAAGTGGTGTAATCCCGTCAATTATGAAATAAAACGAAAATATTAAGTCCAAACATTTTGTCTCCGTATAATGTTATTATATATAATATAATAATTATTGTTTATAATTACATTTTCTAGATGTTATATAGAAATATGAGGTTAAATTAATTTCAAACAAAAAAACTAAACAAATAGCCAGAAAAACAAACACAAAATTTATATAATATTAAAAAAATGGTTAGACTTTAATCTGCACTGCCCCAAGAATGGTCATTATTTGATTATGGTTCCGTTCCCTCATAATAAGCAACAAGATGCCTTGAACCAGTACAACAAAAAAAAAAGATAAAATACACAAAATACAAAACATAATAAGAATTAAAAAAAAAACTACAAGCTATGATAAAAATTACTGTAATACCTCAATACTCAGACAAAAATCCACAGATGTACTTATATTGTATTGTATTTAGGCTAAGAGATAAAAAAAAATAAAACGTTTTAGCTTTTAGAAATGTTTGCTTATGATATTTTATTTAAAATTTTATATTCTACTGTTTTTCTTTCTTGTATATTTTGTAGATGTTGTAGATTATAAAACAGATGCCTAAGTAACAAAATTTCTTTTAACATATTTTCAAATTTTAACAATAAATATATAAAGAACCACTTTCTATATTAACAGTAGAATATAAAAATAAACAAAATGTAATAGATTTTGTATATTTTTCCAATTACTTTGTTAATAATTTTTCAAACGCAATTGGTTTCTGGGGTATATTTTAATTTCATACAATTCTTCCTGTAAATAAATAGTAATAATTAAAAAAGAAAAACATATTTTCATATGCTTGTGGGTAAATAATTTTACATATTATTTTCTCTTTTTCAATTTTTATTAATTATTACGTTAGTTGCTACACAAAAAAAAATTATACGAAAATGCTTCCAATATGTTATTTTTAGGAATTATTATTATTTTTTATTTAAATATTTTATTATTAAGAATAACTTTTGTTATTTAAAAACTTATGAATATATTATGATATGATTGTTGGTGTAATAAAATCATTAAAATTTGAGCTTTATTAATTTTATTTCCACTTTAAATTAACAATAAATATACATTTAGTTACAATTTGAATAAATTCAAGCCAAAAAGCTCCACTCAAAACAGAAACCGTTTTTTTAATAAACCAAGCTTAGAACTGTTCATGTTAGATGTCTCTGGCTGTGGCTTATGCAGAATAAATTTAAACTTGCATTTCAATTTGAAAACAAATTCAATAAATTGTGTTGTTTATTTCAATTTTTAACAATTTCAACTGATAAATGATAACATATATACATTATTTACAACTTTATAAACAAAGATAATTTAATGTCCTTTAAAAGACACAAAAAACCTTTTGAACTTTCGTATGCTTAGTCAAATTTAACTTTGAAAATATTTTGCCAGTTATTAATTTAATTTAATAAGACATCAACATGAATTATTTTATATTATTTATCTTAATTATTTCTACATTTAATTACATACAAGCCGATGATTCTTCTGAAGAAGTGAGTAGTATAGAAAAATAATAAAAAATTATTAAATAGGAGTAATAAATATATTTTTGTAGAAATCTGATAATAATCTTAAAAAGCCAGTTTTAGAAAAATTTGTAAAACTTGTTGAAGATCATAAATTAAATGTTACACTTTTCTCAACTGAAGATAAATATTATAAAAATGGAAATTTAAAAGAATCTGTTGGTATTGCTTCCAATTTTCCACCAAATCATGTATGTATTTTAATTAAAAATTAACGAAATTATGTTAAAATAACAAAATATTATTTAGGAAATTACTCCGATTGATACGAGCACATTAAGTGAAGAAATTATTGACGCTTTTTTGAAATTTGCTGAAGAAAATCACATTACAGCTTATTCACGTACAATAAAAATCGAAAATGGTAAAATTGTTAAAGAAGACATATTGACAAAATCATCGAAAAACGTTCAAGATGTAAACAAAAATAATTTTAAAAAAATTCATAAAACAATAAATAATTTTATTTTATAGATAAAACCAAAAGCGAGCGTTTATAAATGGTTTACACATGTCGAAAATGGTCAAAAAGGCTTCCATTTGAACGATGAAAGTTATGGAATTTTAAATAATTTCATTATTACTGGAAATGATGGTAAAAATCGTACAGTAACAACACTTGAATCACACATTGAGGTATCAAATTTCAAAAAATATATATTAATTAATAATTAATTCTGTATTTTTACAGACAAAAGTAAGAGACAAATCTGCATCAATTACAGACAACGATTTGAAGATAATTGAATACGTTTTACCGAAAATTCAAATAATTTTCAATGAAAATGAAGACAGAGCTAGGGCTTTAGTGGAATATTTAGATGAAAAATTACCAGAAAATGATTGGCAAGTCATTACAAATCCAATTGAATATGAAGTTTCGTCCAGTAAATATGTTGTTTTTGATGCTGTAACGACATATCTAATTTTTGCATTAAATAAATAAATTGTTATTAATTTTAATCATGAATACAGATTATTGCAATAAAAATTTTTGTTTTATTTAATTTGATATACAAATAAAAGGTCAAAATAAGAAAATTTAATTAGTTTATAAAATGCATTCAAAATGAAGAGATTAATTATTTTATTATTAGCAAAATTTATAATTGCTCAAGATAATTCTTCAGAAGAATATGTTGTATTAGATAATAATCTTACACAAGAACAATTTGTGACCGTTTTCGTAATTTCAAGTGTAATTTTTATGAATTTAATAATAAGAAAATCGTTTTCAGATTCAATTAGGGTGGAAATTAAATAAATTAGATTTCATAGCAGATTCAATTGACAATTACATGAATGTAACATTGAATGGATGGCAAGATATTTACGATAAAAATGGCACATTAAAAGAAATACGTACAATTGAATTGTATTTTCCACAAGAAAAACAAAAATCGACTAAAATCCAACAACATGTATCTTCTGAATCATTTGGAGAACTTTATGATTTGTTTAAAGCAATGACGAAAATTGGTTTACCAACACAACTATCACTTGATAAGTATTTTAAAAATGGTAATTTGGAAAAAATTGGTATTGTTGATGAAAAATTCGTGTATATATTTTATGAAAACATGGGAATTTTAAATCGAACTATATATTCTTGGACTGAAACTGAACTGAAGGAATATATTGAAAAAAAGCAAAAGGAAAATCTACAATTTGGAATTATTACACATGATTCTAATACTAGACAATTTCTTGAAAATGAATCCAAAATTTTACCACACATACTAGTAAAATATAATTAGACAATTTTATTAAAAATCAATTAACAATTCATTAATTATAGGTGAATATTATGAAAATGTCTTCTGGTTTCAGTCAACATTTAGCACTTTTAGCCGTTAATTCATTTCTAGAAGCAATTTTAAAACATCCAAATGAAATTCCGAAATATTTTTTGGAAAATATTAAATTAAAAAGACCAAATTATACATGGATAGTGATAAAAGGAGATGATGGACATTATTTGAACAACAAATCAATTTACATAACACTTACATATAATAATTTGCCGATGTTTAATAATTTTGATAATGGTGATATCACTTATACATTATTTGGCATTGGAAAATAATAAACATTTTAATTATTAATGTTGTTGATTTATTTTTCGGGTTTATCAAAATTATATAAAATAAAGTTCATTATGGGACAAACAAATTTGAAATTAATTTAGTTATTAATAAAACTTCAAGATGTTGAAATGTATTATAATAGCCCTTTTAATTTCCACAACTTATTGTTTACAAGCTCAAGATTTGGGCTTTGACCAAGACAGTGTAGAATTTCATCGTTTTTTAATCCAAATCGGATGGAATTACCAAAAAATCAATGTAATTAATGAAACAATTAACGAACTTACAAACGAATTGAATGCAACTGTAGTTGCATGGCAAAATATTTATAATAAAGATGGTAGTTTGAAAGAAATTCGTACAGTTGAATTTGTTGTATCGAAAAAGGTAAAATATATCGTCAAATCAATTAAAAACCAATTAAAATCACACATATATACAGGGTGATCCAAATTCAAACGACGAAGACGAAGAAGACGAAGATATTTGGGATCAAATTGGTGATATGATGCAAGAAGTGGAAGATTTAGCTGCTGTTGATATGCATGGTGCTTTTTCATATGATAAATTTGAACCAGATGGTGAATTAGAAGAAGCTGCTTATATTGAATTGGACAATATTTATGTATTTTACGATAAAATTGCTTATTTAAATCATACGATACATGCAAACGAAGAAGATGTCAAAAAGTACATTAAAGATAGAGAAAATACGAATATACCAATTGGTGTACTATCACGTGATGTTGATGGAAAATTAATTGAAGCCGAATCAAAACTGTCAGCAATTGCTTTTGTAAGTAGTTTTTTTTTAATAAAATTTTCCTGGTTTATTAATGGACTTGTTTTTTTGTGTTAGACTTCAGTAGTTTCCACTAATGTGAATAAAAAACTTACAATATCAGCTTTGGAATCGTTCACATTGGCAAATATTCGATACCCTGACAAATTACCAAAATATTTGGTTAAATATATGAACGAAAAAGAACCAAATTATCAATGGTTTGCAACTAGAGAAACGGATGCTTCTTATATAAGTGAAAATTTCAAGAAAATTACATTACAAAATGAATTAGTTGGATATACAGATGATTATGTACCATATACATTATATGGTATTAAAAAATAAACACAAATTTATTATTAAAAATGTACACAATTAAATAATTATGCTGCATATATAAATAAAATTTCAAAATATTACAAATTGTTGTTATTTTCATTAGCATGCTGTTGACTTTATAAATGATTATTTTACCACAATTTCCGATTTGAAATACTGCAAATGAAGTAAATATTTATAACAATAAGTTGAAATTTGATGTTTTATGTTTATTAAAAATTTAATGCTATTTTAGCGACGGAATTATAATTAAGCACTAAATAAAAATTAGTATACAACAAAATAATTCATTATTGGGGCATTCTAAAGCCCAAAAGGAATACGTGTTTATTGAAATAAGAACAAGATATGCGGACATTACAATTTACATTAAAAGTTTTAATGTTTCAACCACGAAAACAACCACATATAATATTATTTTTAAGTGTTAAAATGTATATATTGTCAAAGGAATATATAAAATCACAAACTATACCACAAAACTCATATATATACCAGTAATAATTTACTGTTTTATTGGCTATAGTATTTTTTTGTCAGTTAAAAAATATATTAGAAATGAAACAAATGAAATTTATCGCTTTCAAGACTTTTATATACAATTTATAAAACTATATAATAATAGACTATAAATAATGTTTTTAAAGGTGGATTTTATGGTACGAAAATTTCTAATAATATCAAAATCAAACATTTATATGTACATATATTTATTACTAACGTATATATTGGAAAAACCTGAAAAGTTTCCTTTATGTCAAGAAAAACATTATATAAAACATTGTTAAAAATAAATGTAATTATTAGTTTATTACATATTACATAAAACTTTAGGTAGGATGTTTCTAGAATTTCTTAATCAATTAATTGGAATAAAATCTATTAATAAAATTTTGTTAATTAACGCACTATATACGATAAATTTGAAAATTTTGATAAATAATAAAAAAACAACAATGGAATATGATACGTATTTAGAAAAAAATTAATTGATAAATTAAAAAAATGTGATAACACTGCTTTTATCAGAGAAAACGTCCCTCTCCATATAATTAAATTTTTTCAAATATTAATACGTACATATTATAAACAATTACAAATCAGAACAAAACGTGAATGGTAAATAATTTTTATTAACAACATATTTGTGTATCGTATACGTTGCGGTGGTGTAAGTTGAAATATTGTACCGCCCCCGAAACGCCTTTTCCGGTAAAATCTCCCTTAGCACAAAGTCTATATTATATTAAGCTGAAAATCCATCGCAACAACAATTTTCTACAGGAAAGCATACAGAAAAACAATAGTCCACCTTATGTTATATGGTATTATGAATCAAGTCTACAATTTATAACAATAATACCAAAATAACCATCCTACTAAACGCGTGCGTTTCTATTTGATCTATTTCCATCCTATTCTTACATAAATAATACCATATTTAGATATCATTGTTGAAGTGGTGAAACGCTTAGTGAATGGGGAAGGATAACCGCATCATACCGCCGCCACACATTCACAAAACAACTAACACATAGACACACACACACACACAATATAATTCCACTCTCCTCATCATCATCATAACTAACAAAATACACAACAACAGCAACCAGAAGAGGAACGTTGTGTGTTGTTTAGTCGCACATTGACCGTCGATTTATTAACCACGTGCTTTTTAGACAGTTTCGAATTATTTTCCAAAACAAAAATCAAAAAACGTGAACAGTCGATGCGCGCATGTGACTGAAATTCATTTTCAAAAATTTTAAAAACAAACATTAGTGGTGATTTGCAAATACAATAATAATTAATTAGTGTACATGTATTGTAAATATTGTTAATTATTCACTATTTAGAATTGTGTGACGTTCGGTAATTACTTAAATGAATCATTCAATCATCATCAATGGTTTTCAATATACAAATTTTATTATGGATATGTGTGAAAGTTTAAAAATCATGACAAACAACAACAACAGTCCGGAAAGGTTCGAATTCTTTTTTAAAATCTATTTACTAATCGTATTTTCAAATCTTATTATCCTTCAAAAACTATTAAATTCAATATCTATACCTATACACATAAAAACGATCCGTTTTCAAAGAATTCACATAGATTTGACATTGAAATTTGTTGTGTTAATCATCATAAAACACCTATTGTTAAATAAAATGTAAATTTGTATATTCTAATAATTATTCTAATGCTTATTAGTAATAATTAAGCACTTTTATTTTATCATATTGTTTATATATAAAAACTAGTTAAAGAAAAAGTAATTTTCACCGTTATTATTATAAAAAAAAAATAAAATGCAAAACTTAAATTAGAAATCAAATCGAACAGTTAATTTTAAAATTATGTATAAGAAAAATTTTTATTCATTACAAAGCATTTTCAATATAGATTTATGCTCTAGAAAGCATGCAATTTATCAATTACTAAACCAAAAAAAAAAAAATAATGCAACACAGACAATTGAAAATTCATTATTTAATCCAAAAATATATTTTATTGAATTACGTTTTTTTTTCCAACAGGTATTAAATCACCTCATCAGCAAAAAATTCACCGTGAGTGTTAAAAAAACAATTTTCGTGAATAACAAATTAAAAATTGAAAACAAAAATTAATGCATCTACCAGTTGCTTTAACCACTTGCAACGTTTCTGAAGAAGCGTGGCCAAAAAGTAGTATGTGCGAAACGGCATTAGGCAGTTATAGTCCGAATAATCAGGACTTTTGGTGGCTGGAACCATTAGTACACGATAAACAAAAAGAACATAACAATGAACTTGTTACAACTGGTAGTCCATATATATTGTGTTCAGCATTACCGCCACATTGGCGTTCAAATAAAACATTGCCGGTTGCATTTAAAGTTGTTGTGATTGGTGAAGTCAGTGATGGTACATTGGTCACTGTTAAAGCTGGCAATGACGAAAACCATTGTCCGGAATTACGAAATGCCACCGCATTGATGAAGGAACAAGTTGCCAAATTCAATGATCTTAGATTTGTTGGACGAAGTGGAAGAGGTATTATATATATTTAGAAAAATGCTTTAATTAAATTTCAATGCAAATATTATGTACGTGCATAAATTCATATATATGACAGAGAATTCGAATTGAATTTTCACGTGTACACATACGTATATGAATTGGTTCATTATAATAAACTAGACTAGTGCAAACAAAGGAAAATCGGAAAACTATACCCATGTAAATGGAATTCTGTAAATTAATCACTTATCAAAACATTGCGTTAATTACATTTTAATTTGCTAACGAACAAATAAATCAATTTTAATGTACAATTACAATATAAAAAAAATTGTTAATCATGCATTAACATTTGTTATAAATAAGAATGTGCTAGATTTCTGTACCATCTGTATACCATCATTATAACATAAAAAAAACATCTAGTCTATATCAAAATATTATAATATCCTACTCATGATAATAAAAGGAATCACATTACAATAGTAAACAATCTAAAGATTTTTAACTAAAAGAAATTTGGAACGGCTCATCAATATTAAAATACCTTGTATATAAATATTATAATATTATATTTTTTTACAAGATGAAATGGTTGTTAAAGTGAATAAAGAAAAATTTAAATATTTGTTATGAATGGAAAATGTAATCAAATATATTATAAAATTTACCGTAAACTTTCAACGAATATATTTAGACAAGTTTTTGTTGTGGTTCTCAATTGTTAACACATTTCATATATTTTTGCTAATTGAATAAAATATTTAAGGTGTTAATATTTGAAAATTGCTGATGCAAAGAAAACGCGCGTTAACACATAATTATATAGAAGAAAAATGTTTTAAAAGCTCGTATAATAAATGTCATTTGCAATAAATATGTTTTATTGCCATGCATATATGCAGTCGCACAAAATCCCCTTTTGGTATTATATGGAAGAATCACAATTTGTCAAAGAACTAAATTAATTTTCAACCACATATATCTCTCAAGTTGTTGACAGTGATAACACTTAAAATATATTATTATTCGCCAATATATTCTATATATATCTTTCTCATATATGATTTATGTTAAAATAAATAATACAATTTCCATTGTAAAAGATTTTTTTATGACTTTTTAACATATTATTGTCATTAAATTACAATGTAAAACAATTATCTGTATATACGTAATATTTATTTATATTATATTCATTTAAAAATATATCCCTAAAGTTGTAATCTTTAACAATTTCATTTAAACATTTTATTGTACTTTTTATTATTATTAGTTTTTTTTTTCTTCTATTTCTATTAGTTTCATTTATTTTATATATATTTTTAACCACATGACACACGACAAAATTTACCACAAATTTACGTAGTTTCAACCACATTTCTTCAAAAAAAAAGTAATTATTATAATAGTGTATAATAATATATAAGTCACATGTGGTATGCAGAAGAAAAGACTGTTTCGTGTTTGCATATTTATACCGAATTTAAAAGACGTATTTCTATATTTGCAATTATTGTTGAAAATGAAGAAATTTCTCTAAACATTATCATTTTCATTGATATAATTAAAAGTACATATAAAATTTCTATGCTAATGTTATTTCGGCCAATTTTCTTTTTGAAATACAGGTTTTTATAATATAACTCTATTTAATTACTTTCAACAATAAACTCTCGCATATGAATATATATAACATATATACAATATATTCGTATATTAGAATTTATTTCTTTTATTATTAACACTATAGTCGGTTCAATTGTTAATGAAAATACCATAGATTTCTCTCTCTTTCGTATTATATAAAATATAAAACAAGGTTCATAGCTATACTAAGTTAGAAATGGAAAAATAAAGTTTAAACTACTTTTTTTACTTGGAAATTTACAAACTGCATTGAATTTTTGCCAGAAAACATGACAATTTCTACGAATTTCTGTACTTATCAATTTAATTAATCAAACCACAAAAAATTTAAAAATGCCCCAGAAAAGTACAAAAAAATGACAAATTATATAACTTCCAGCCAAAATCTTGATGGCTTTCGCAAAATATGGACATGTGGTTAAAAGTTTTTCCAAAAAAACCACATCCACCTATACAACAAATTATTTTTCTTTCTTTTCCACAACAACCGTTCCAAAAATTGATAAGAACTATAGATTTGATAAGAATATGGGAAATAAGATATAAAATTTTGCGACTAAATTTTTAGAAAAAAAAAGACGTATTTGATAATTAAAACATATTAATTTTTCATTTATAGTTATGATGAGTTAAGGAAAGAAAAAAATAGGGAGAAACCACAAAAGCAACCACGAAAACAAAAAATAATACTTAATGTAAAATTTCACAGTTTGGTAAAAATGTCAACAAGACTAAACCACACTTAATAAAGTAAAATAAATAAAAAAACCAAACACTGCTTAGTGCTAGTTAGAAGAATGATAATTTAAAACCCTAAATTAGTGTTTTTCTTTTTCATTTTACAGGAAAATCATTTTCCATCACCATTACAGTGGCCACAAATCCACCACAAGTGGCCACCTATAACAAAGCAATAAAAGTTACCGTCGATGGACCACGAGAGCCCCGTTCCAAAACTGGTAATTATTTTTGAATGCAAAAAACAGCAAACATTTATAATTAGTTTTCAGCCATATTAATTAATAAAATATTCATACAATATAGCTAGTAAATAAATTAACATTTTATACATACAAATATAATAATACTGCATTATATAAAATAGTAAAACAATTACGATTTGTTATTATTATTACATTCATACAACTGATTTTGCATAGAGAGTAACATTCGACAAACTCTAAACCACAACAGAATCAAATATATTTGCGGTTGACATTCTGGTATAATGACAAAATATTGAAAATTGAATATATATAACAAAAATAACAATATTCTTCTTATATTTTTGATTCAAAAAAAAATCTCTCGTGTTTTATGTATGCAAAACGTGTTTTGATTTACAGTTAAATATTTTAATATCAATTTGAAAATTTTTATTGTCATATTTTCCATCAAACCACAGCAGGTCCCAATAATAATCATTTTAGATAAAATGTAAAAATATCTACATGTACATTTTTACGAAAATGTGACATTTTTTTCAAATAATTACTAAATTTTATGTTATAATATAGAATTAGACCACAAATTATATTTAAACTTATTGTAAAAAATTCAAAACTTCTCCGCAAATGACTAACTTTTCTATTTTTTGAAAAATAGGAAAGGTGATTAAAATTCAATTAGTTTCCATTCAATAAATAAATTTTTTATGTTATTGATTCAATTCTTATAGTGATTCACTATTCATTTATGAATATTTAACTGTAATTTTATTCTAAATGTAAATAATCAGGAAACTTTAAAGGGCATACAGAAAAGAAAGAAAAAATTGTGCGTGACGAAAATTATTATATATCAACAATTTAACAAGTAAAAACAAAAAATTGCTGCACGTGTTTTACTTTAGGGTGCAAAAATTGCCCACCCTTTTATACCATTCAAATAAGGTTGAAAATATTGAAAATATACATATTTATATTTTAACGTATTGACACGAAATATATACAAAAATATTGGAATTAAATTGAATTTCTGAAAAAAACATATGTGGATGGATATAATTGTACTAATACGGCCATATGGAATAGGAAGAAGAATTATAAAAGTTTTAAATAAAATTTCAACTTATTTTTAACACCATTAATTATCGCTTAAGGCAAAGACATGACCTATCTTACCTCACAATTGTCATTTAATATATTTTTTTAAATAAATATACAATCATCAATACATTAATCATTAATTTTTATCGTTTTTTTTTGTATTATGGCTACCAATATATTAATAATAGGCAAATTAAACACAATTATATAATAAGAAAATGAATCGTTGCACCAACAACAAGATCCTGGAAATCCTTGAAATGTTGTGATGGGAATTTGTTGGTAAAAAAAACACATACACATTACCATGGGAAATTTGTAACAACCTACTGATATGACTTTATGTGTATTACATACAAAATTGATTTCTAAGAATTTTAAATCATTTTTGGTATAGGAAATTAAGATCTATCTATACCATATATAATAAAATACGCATTTTGAATAATAATATTTTTTTGTCACACCGACATTTCCTATTTAAATAAATGGAAAAAAATCGTACGTATTTTTTTTCTGTTATCGAACACGAACAGGAAACTGAAATTATCAACATATACCAGCAAAATTCCCACAGCATCTTAGTTTAACATTTTAATTCCAATAATATGTGTATATAGTTAAACATGCAAGTGTTTTCCCTTTGTTATATTAAATTATAATTTGCAAAGAATTTTGCTTTGTGGGGTACAAAAATTAATATTAATTTTGGTAAGAATTTTATTTAAATTTTAACTTAATCAACATGCTTAGTTAATTTGAAATTCAATATTCAAAAGTAACTTTACACCTTTTGTACAATTCTTTCTCTCCATCATATAAATAGAAATGTGTATACAATAGAATATCATAATTCAATTAAATAATGATTGAAAAAAAAAAATGTGTTTGAATTGAATTTTGGCTATTTAGTTGCACGGCGCGCTTCTTTAACAAAAAAATATCATTTCTATTTTCTTTAACATCATTTTTTTCTTCATCTTGTATCAAACTAACAAAAAAAAATCTAAGAAATAGACCCTGTTCTCTATATATATTGTATAATACGGTAGCAACAAGACTCGAAGCACTTGAAACTAAATTATCCATCATCGAAAAACCGCTTAGTAATCATAGGTTTTACTTTCTGTCTCTACATCTTCTCCTTCTTTTACCATTTTGGTCAAATATAAAACGCACAATCGTTATACAACATGTATTATGTGTAAATAGGAATATTCACTGCTTCTGATTTATTATAATCATAGTCCGGCTACGAACACGAATAAAGAAATCCAATTTATACCAAATGTACAATTATCTGTGATATATTTGATAACAAAAAAAAAATACAAATTTTCAATTCCTTTTTTAATACTATCAATTACATATTTAAAACAGCAAACGAAAGAGAGAAAAACTATATTATGGCATTAGTAAAATATGTGAAATTGTTAAATCAGAGTTATAAAGTGGATGAACGGATATAAATGGGAGTAAATTTCAATACACATTTACAAAATACTAGATTCATAGAATGGACTAATACATATATATGTACGCATATATAGAAACCAATCAGTGACAAATGCGTCAGATTAGCAATTTGCAAATCTGCTATTGCTGCAATTACTGGCTCATTATTCTGTAAGTAATTACCCTATTTAGCATCAAAACTCGAAACTACTGGATATATAATAATTTCATACGAAACAAAATATAAATACACTAATTCCATCACAAATTAATTTCACCAAAAAAAATTAAAGTGAAATACATAGTGGAAAATTAAATTTGAAAATTGTGTCTATTATTATTTTAATAAACAATTGATTTAAAATTGGAATTTTTGAAACTAGAAAATGAAAATAGAAAATACGTATTATATTTTGGAAACTAGTGCAATCCGGAAGCCATCAGGGTCCGCCATGCAATCATTTCCGTCCTAGGCCATTTCCGCCACCATTAATACTAAATTATTTGTAGAATTTTGCGTCAACTGATGACCCGACATCTGTTAATGATTTGTCCTAATTAACTCATACTACGAAATTACCTATGTATACACCCTCTCATTACTACCAACCATTCCACAACCCCCAAACAACCAACCAACCAGCCAACCAACCCCTTTAAATATATTGGAAATGACTAGACAAACATTGTGTCCGCTAAACTAATTTTCAAATTCAAGAGAAATTTGTCCCACTAAACATATATGTACGTGAAATTGTCCTTTACACATATATGAATATATGTTAATTTCATTTAATTTACCTAATTATGTATATTAATTTCGCAAAAATTAATTACAATTATTAGATTTATTTGTATAAATGCAGTAATTTTTAACCGCAAATAAGCAAACTATTGTCGACGACTGTATATAATAATATATAATATTGTATATAAACCAATTAGGTATAAAATATTTAGATGTATAACACCAAAATTTTAATACTAAATTATTACTAGCTAAACAATAAAATATATAACGTAATTGAAAATGGAAAAATCACTGACTGTAATATTAATTCTGGAAAATTTATAATGTGATTATAAAGTCTGACAAAATAGTCAATACATATAGTTTATTTATTTAAAAACTACCCCATAACCCATAATACAATATGTAATTATAAAAAATAAAATTTTTACACATGCACAAATTATGAAATATTTTTCAAAATGAGATATAACGTGTTTTACTATTATATGTATACAAACGGTAGCGTTTGTTTCCATAGCAACGCGATATTAAAATGAGAAATCACGTGTTTTACCATAGCAACAGGGTTTATTGTTTCTATAGCAACTGTTGTAGTTTCCTTAGCAACGAATGTTATTGGTTACAATCTCCTTAGCAACGCGATAATATTATAAGAAATCACGTGTTTTACCATAGAAACGGGGTTTGTTTCCTTAGAAACGAGTGTTTTTGGTTATGATTTCCATAGCAACGCGATAATAAAATGAGAAACCACGTGTTTTATGATAGAATTGATAGAAACAGAGTTTTTTTTCAACATAACTGTTATATTAAATTATGTAGTTTCACAGAGATCAGTATTTACTGTATAAAATATGTATTAAACAATGTTCAATAATCATTAAATTACAATTACAAATTTCATACATATTTTCTATTACGACTGAAATTGTTATTTTATTATTCGACAAAATACTATACACACATACGTTATATATACGTACAACAAGATATAAATATATCGATATATTTTATAATTAAGAGTATAACAACATGAAAAATTTATAATTTCAGGTAATCAACATCCAATTCATCATAGGGGTTTAGGTATACCGCCACCCTTTCAACGTTTAAGAGACATTGATTACAAGAAACGTGACGTGCCATCATCACAAAGTAGCGACGGATCACAACATTCATATAAACATGAATCACAAGGTAAGGAGAAATAAATAACGCTTTTCACAATTTTTTTTATTTCAATTTATGATATTTTAGAAAATTTCCCTATACTATATGTGTCGTATACAAATATATGATTGATTTACGTGATTAACGATGTGCACACTGATTTTTACGAGTGTGGTTTACCATTTATAAAGCAAAATATTTTTGGTATAATTTGTGGTCGAAAATGTTTTTTATTTAATAAATTAGTAGTAACAGTAAAATGGCTAAATATAAGAAAATTGCCGTTTTTTTTACAATTCATTACAAAGTAAACAATGAAAAATAACAAGTTTCAGCGCTTTCAGGAAAAATATGACAAAATGCTAAATAATCATTGCACGTGTGGAAATTTCTTTTCAAAAATAACGTATAAATAATTTTGCACTTCTTCTATCCAATATATAATATAAAATAATATTGATGTCTTGATTAAACTGAAAATTTCTATTATAATATACAATTTTCAATTAAACTTTTTTATCTAACATCATTATTTGATTGAATTATGCGTGAATATATGTATAAACACCTTCAAGGCAAAAGGCATATAATGTTCTTCTTACATATCGAAGAATAACAAAACGATTTTAAAAAAATAAGGAAAATTATTCCAAATGAAAAAAAAGCAGTCTATGATCCGTTAAAGAATTTATGAATGAATGAATTATATGGGATTGATGATGATAATAGATGAGAAGAGAGTTATTTTGTTACCACCACGTACTATATAGTAAAATATAATTCAGTTCTCTCTGTTTCAATCCAAGTCAATTCAATATTCAACAGGTTGATGGACTTCAATTTACGTCTCATTAGTCGATGTAGATGGCAAACAGATCATCACTTTGAAAACCATCCACTTCTCTCTTATTATATTATATTATAATACAGAAAACAATAATATCCAACTTATAACCTGTAATTACTTGTGATGTGCTAAGCCAAAGATATTCCAACATTGCTACCTGAATAATTTTTCGATTATTGTTTGTTCTTTTTTATTATTTCTCTTGTTTCACTTTGTTTTTCTTGTATTATACAAGTCTTTTACTGGTTATTTTAATGTAGAGTACAACAAAGCATGCATAAATTTAAATTTTTATAATACTTACTTTTATTTATACGTGACGATTTCTGTGGTAAAACTAATCAAAAATATTTTATTCAATTAGTTTTTTTTTTCTGTATAATTTCGAAAATAATGAAAATTCTTTGGCCCATTAATTCTTTAATAATAATAATATCAAAAAATTTAATATAGAAAAAGTACCAGAAGTTCATTAATTAATATATATAAAATGACACTTTATTAATAATGTGTCACATGCTACAGAATGTCAATATAACAACACACCCCCAACCCCTGAGTGCATTCACTAATAATAATATAAAAAAGACGACATGTTGGAAAATCCAAAATGTGTCGCAATTTTTATATAAAAATTATTGTTTAATAAATAATTGTTTTATACTCGAATTATTTATTTAAATATTGTTAAATTGCGTCGATTATTAATTAAATTTAAAGCCACCCCTGGCGATATTATAAGTTCATGGAAAAGCAGATCAATGAGAAGAGAGAGGGTGACTGTACATATATATATATAATATGGGGATGGGGGTGGTAGAACTGTCAAAATATCTACATTACGGGGCAATTACGGCAGTGTCAGTAGCACACCCTTAGAGACTGTGGTCACAACAGCCCCCCGTCCGTTCCGTGTGCACATAATATACACAAACTTTAGTTAAAAGTTAGTATACACACTAACAAATCTATATATATATTGCAATTAATAAGCTTATACATAAATATATATGTATATTAATTGTGTATATAAGTTGCAGCCAACTGTCAAATTATTACACAAACTTGTACAAAACTTAGATTGTTGTGTAAGGGTAGTTTTCTCAAGTCAAACGACAAATTAATTTATTGTTTCCACAAATTATGAATTTATTGATATTTAAGTAAGCGACAAATTAAAATTTTTATATTTATAATTATATGTCAACTTCAAAGGTTGAAAGTTATATTTAAAAACAATTATATTATTTTAAAAAAAAATAAATATGATTCAACTTATATTTCCATAAGAATTGTTAATTATATATCTACGAAACAAAAAAAAAAGTAAAAGACAATTCTATGAAATTAACTTTGGAAAAAAATCTTAATCATAAATGAAAGAAAATGCCACGGTCATCGGGGTTAAATTTGTATAAAAAATTACGTATTTAGGGGAGCCCCATTTTTATAAATGGGAATTACCCATAAAACTTATTGTTTTCCATTTAAATAATTATATATTTATATATAGATATATATTTTTGAATAATAAAACGTGTAAATTGTTAAAACGGGAAAATTCAATAACACTCCCATAAAAATTAATTATAATACTTTTTCCCTTGCTTATTCAAATATTTTACGGTATAATATGAATAAAATAGAAATGCAATATAATATAACAAATATAGAAATTGTGTTAATTATTTATTCTATTGAATAATTATTATTTACTATTATAGTTGATTACACACCAAGTTTTATCGATTTCTCAAATAATATAAATTATATACCATAAAAATCGAAAGTTTAAATATAAATCTGGTGAAGCATTTAATACAACTTTTTTTTTACTAAATTCTAGTAAATAATTCTCCTTATAAGTAATCTGTCCTTGTTTCTATTACAATTATCACATTCATAAAAGAAAATACAGTTAAAATTCAAGTTTCATCAAAATAAATATAGAGTTTTGCATTAAAAAAACAAATAATAGAAATTATTTATCAATAAATCGAAAAATTTACGCACAATTTAACCAAAACGGTTATGCTACTATGCATTTTTATGCCAAACAATTAATATGAATGGAGATTTTAAACATTTGCAAATTATTGATTGCAATTTGCTTTAATTTTTTTTTTTGAAAAAGGGCGTACAGAATTATGTTATCAAAAATTGTACTTACCATTTGAAAGAACAGAAAATGAGTTTGATATCTGCAAAAAAAAAACAAACCAATATTAGTAATTATCAACCCCTGAAAGTTTTCCTTCCCTCTATACAATTTTCTGTTATGCAAATAAACCATTCTTTTATACAATGTATACCTTATATTATATTGAATAGCCATTATTATTAAAAACAAAAACTTACAATACAAAAAAAAATGTTATACTTGTATTACGTTACGCATGAACACCCAGTATTTTTAGTTCAGGTCAGTATTTCATATAAATTTTGTTTTATTTTTCAATACAAACTCTCTATCACTCTGTGTATATTTTATTTATTTATTTTTTTCATTTTTTTCTGTTGTTCATCTTATATTGTGTACCTACGTACTGTTTTGTTTCAGTACTTATTATTTACTTGAAAAAAAAAACAACAATAATCTAAACAGGTTCGGAGGAAGCAAACTTTTCTGTCACGTTCAAAATGTAAAGGAAAAGGGTTATTATTTAATCCGATTACATTTGAATATAGTATAGGAAAAAAAACAACAACAACAACAACAACACTGAAACAGAACGCGCGTAATAGCCAGCTTTCTATTTTCATATTTTGTAAGATTAATATTGTTTTTATATGAAATTTATTTCACTTTGCAACTTTTTAAGTACATAAAAGAGTTAATATTGCGTAAAGCACACACGAAAAATATAGACTTAACAAATTTTTTAAACAAATATTTAAAAAAATAACGAACAGCGTAATTAAATTATAAAAATGTGTGTTTTCGAATCATGATTATTAGATTCATAAAAATTGTGGTTTTTACTAGTAACTGATTGGAAATTAGTCAAGCAGTAAATATATATCTTACATTACATAGTAACGGATAGTAGGTTTATATGGATTGAATTTCGGTTGTGTTGTTGTATACCTATAGTTTACTTGGATCTGTGCTCCAGAACAGCATGCTGCATCTGCATACAGCTTTTTACACATCAACGACTCGTTAAATAAGATGCGATTCAAGATTCTCCATTTACGATTAAAATTCAATATCGCGATATCACTTATTCATATATCGTATATAATATTAAAACACATTTTTTTATTACAACAAGTAAATTATATATATCATACATGCAATTTGCAATAATATAAAATTTCAAATCATTCAACACAACAATTTTATCTATATTTATTTCATCTAAAACTAGTTTTTTTGAAAATATCCCTTCAAACTTGTATAAAGTATTAAAAACAATCATTAACTATAAAATTCACTAGACTAGAACAAAATACTTGTAGTGTTAAGTTTGTCAAGTAATAAAATTAATGATTTACCTTGAATTTTATATTGGAAAAACAGTTTTAATAAAAATTTTCATACGAAAATAAAAATAATACAACGACAACTATTTGGCCAACTTCCTTTTTACTCAATAATGCATTGAAAAAGGGACTTTAAGGTTTCTTTCGTCCAATATATTATATCGACTTACAAAATCACTCCCTATAATATTATATTAAGTAGAATTCCCATGAAATATAACCCTTTTAATACGAATACAACGAAAAAGAAGAAATTTCTTCAAGGGTAATACAGTTGTTTTTTAAAAAAAACGTAACATACACATATTATGCATTAATAAGTGGAAATTACAACAAATTTCGAATAGACGAGTAATAAATTTCAATGTAAACACCCACAGGCTGTGTGTTTGTGATTCATTTAAATTCTGAATGTGTGAAACACATGTATATTACACGCATCAATATCAAATGCAGTATGTTTGGTCATGATTCATTCATTAAATTAATTAAAATATAAATTATAGAAAAATATTAACTGCAAAGTCTATTGAAAAACCCTCAAAAAACGATTTTTCAACACAATGAACTTTGTGGCTTTTATTGAATAAAGCTCGAAATTAAACTGTCTAATTAAAAAATCAAAATGCAATACTTTCTTTCATATTTTCAATATATTATAAAATACGTACGATTAAAAATAAAAGGTAACAACACACAGGTATAGAAATTATAATTTGGCGGAGCTTTTGTATCAAAATATTCTTCAGATAATTATATATTATTGGTACTATAACATGCTTCCGGTACTATAATTGTTCCCTTCTTTTTCTTTTTTTGATGTACAAGCCGTGTGCCGATTTTTTTATAAAATCGTTTAATAATTACCCTTTTTAGAATACGCAATTGACTTTGAAATCAAATAATCTTGAAGAAATAAGTTATTTAAAGAAACTAACACTTAAAAATCATTTAACGACCACAATTCATCAGTGTATACCGCTTAATATTTATCTACCTGATGGCAAAAAAAGACATTTCTCGTTTCTATAATGAAATTTATGTTATTTCCGAGATTATTGCCTTAACGACACTTCCGGCACATCATTCGGGGTGGGCTAAACTAATTTAACACTATTTCTGACCATTGTGGGTGAACATCTACCTACATCAGTGTGTCCCAAAAACAACAGGTGACTAATTTTCACCCTTAGGAGAAAACGACAACCTTTACGTACATTTCTGCGAACTAAAATATGATATTTATGCAAAATTTTATTTGCAAATCAATTTTTATATATACACAGTGAAGTGTTTCTTTAGAAACAACCTGTATATATTATGGGGCTACGAACCGTTGAAAAAAAAAAACTGCATAATCGTGTGTTGAATAAATTTTCGTACAATATTACATGTGAAATTAAATGCTAATAAATATATATAGGTATATACAATATTTTATATAAAATTACGTGCAATGTAGCACACTCTGGAAACTCCAAACATTAATAATTTATTCCATCAATGTACATAATATTAATATTGTGTCAATGAATTCATATAATTTTATACTGCTACCATTTTTAAACAGCATTATTATTTAGAAAAAAAATGTTATAATTTCATACGAATAAAATGGCACGTAATATAAGAAAAATTAAGATGTTCATCAGATATAAACAATAAAAAATGCATATACGTGATTCTTTTATCATTATTATTACATGTTGTATATTAATTTCCAATTTAATTTGCAAATGACAATTGTATAGAAATTAATTTCCATTTATTTATAAAAGGAAATATACAATTTCCAAAACAGATTAACCAAAACTATACATTTTTCATAGAAATAAAACCGTAAACGGAAATTACAGAATTTGATAATAAAAATATTTCCACGTTTACTAATCTTGATAAATTTCAAACTAAAAAATATACAAATTTCACATGAAATCTGGGGAAATTTCTTCTATTCTTTGAAATCTAAACATTTATTATATTAAAAATAAAATTCATACACGTTTCTATTATATACCAACATATAAAAGATATGTTTTATTATTATTATATGTGTTGCATATGAACTACTTACACTTTTTTTTCCCGTTTTGCTATCCTAAAAGCATGATTATTTGCATACAATATAATTTATAATATACACAATTGTAATCGGGCATCATGTTGTATATATGCTTTATGAATAATAATTGTGCGGTAAATCCGTAATATTTTATTGTTTTGTAATCAATACATAGCATATTATATTCTCTAGCTTTATAACAATTTTATTATAATATTTAACTAATTAAACAAAAATGTGTGCTCTAATTATATTGTGGTTACAATATATTTACGTACTTTTACTTGATTTAAAATTACTTTTCATTATTTTTCTTTAGATGGTTACACAAATGGACCATTAACGCATTGTCCATCGAGCACCTGGCCAAATTATACAAATTCCTATACATACACCCCTCAGACATGCTTCTATGAAACACAAGACCCCACCCATAATCCCTCAGCGCATTTACCTCTTGGTAAGTTTTTTTAAGAAAAAAAAACAGATAACGTTATAATTGAAATACAGTTCTGCCATCAGAACCGACCCAGAACGAATTCATCCACACAAGCCTAACATCACCGCCACCACCACCGCCCCCAATTATGTTCAACAGTGCAAAACCACCCGATTTGGACAGTCTCGTCAATCCGACAACATTTCCATCAGATAATACGTATTGTCCAAATAATTGGGACACAACTGGCAATAGTGCGACATCGTATAGTAATTATTGTAATAAAACACCGAACAATAATCAACCGTCGTATATAAACCATCATCAAGCGCCGCCACCGCCGCCGCCACCGATGGTGTGGTATCCACACCATGTTTATTCGGTTAATCAAAATCAAATACATGTGCATTTGCATGGTGCAACACCAACAACAACAACAACACCATCATCGACAACAATCAATGAAAAAAACGATCAATTATGGTCGCAAAGTTTAGCATTAAGTATACCGCCATCGTCGGCCACCATAAATAGCAATGAAGTGGCCACTGTTGGATCAGCAACGGCAACAGATCCATTAAAAGATACAGAAAGTCCACAATCGCATAACGATCCAGTTTGGAGGCCGTACTCGCATTTTCAATAAAAAAATAATTATTTTGTATTATAGGAATTATTTTAGCGCTTGTGATTTTTTTTTTGTATAAATTTTGCTTCTACGTTCCTGATTTTATCGCTTATTCTTTGATATACTTTTATAGAAATTCAAACAAAGAAATGATGTATTTTTGATACGTTACCAAAATTTCAAAATAAAATGGTTGTGGACTTAAAAAGTCAATTTGTTTTTTGTATTTTCGTTATACATATCAAAATCGATTATATGTGATTTGAACGAAAATTAACATTCCAATTTATAATAACTTGTACTGTACTGTACCTTCTAATAAAAATAAAATTTTAATGTTAAACTGCGTATTTAATTTACCCGTAATATTTTCATCATAGATAATAATTACAAAAAAAATCAAATAAAATTATAGATATTTAAATCACGACTTAGTCTAGACAACACAACTTTTGTTGTGCATAATAAATTTTCAATTTGTTTTTGATTATTTAAAATGCATTTGATAAATTCAATAAACACTTAATTAGCCTATCAAATATAAAAAAATAAACAGGTAAGTAACCTACACCTAATAACAATAATAATCCATTGATGCCAAAACATTTTAATTAACATATTAAGGCACAAATAGTTACACGCTCATATATAAATAATCAATTGTATTATTTTATTATTGGCAATTTATTGTCATCCCTGTCAAAAATAATAAATAATTTCAAATGAATGATATTTTTTTATATAAATATTATTAGCATACAATAAGAAAATGAACGATGAAACAACAACAACAACAATAAATAATATTTCGGAACATTATAAAATTGTTGGATTAATAACGAGCGAAGCATATCAAAAATCGAAATTTATTATTACAAAATTGTACAATTGTTATCCAAAGAAATTCACAAAACCAGAAATACGTTCAATGCTGGACATTGATTGGAATGAATATTTATTAAAAATGAAAAGAAAATTAGGTAATGGCCATCAAATATGGGCACTAACGAAGGACGTTATCATTTTCTTAAATGGCCAATATTTCGGAGACGATGATACGCTTGTTTCTTATATTACGACAAAATTTCGTTTCAATTTAACGGGAAATTGGTATCAATTCGGTATGAAAGAGTTAGAAAATTACTTGAGAAATATTCTAAGCAATTACGTTAGTCAACTATAAGATATTTCAACATAAAACAATGTTTAAATAAACACTTTTAGCGACACTTAATCTATATAACTATTGGAATAGGAGGGCATGTTGTTGGAACATTGCTATTTCAATTATATGACGATATTGTACCATTGACTTGCGAAAATTTCCTAAATCGGTGCATTTCGAAAGAAGGAGCGCCAATCACAAGGTTTATTAAAATAAAATTGTTAAACCAGTTACTTATTTAAATTGTTTACAAGACAGAATAATAAAAAACAGTTGGATACAATTTGGCGATTTCGATGAATCAAATTGTAAAATTCCATGTGAAAATTATTGTATACCACACGATAGACGTGGTGTTTTATGTATGTGTAATAGTGGAAGACATCAATTAAATACCAGCCAATTTTTCGTAACATTCGACCCAACACCATGGATGGCCTATCGGTATGTTGCTTTTGGACAACTTTTACAAGGCGCCAAAATTTTACAACTATTAGAAATCCTTCAAACTGATAACGAATACGTGCCAATTCAAAATGTTTATATCGCAAAATGTGGTGAATTAGAGTCCTCTATAAAGAGAGTAAAGACAATAGGTCGAACGCCGCCATTTTCATTCCAAATTCAAATATCCGTATATGTATTCTATAGGAAATCCGTTTCAATTTTTCAAAATTTTAGTTATTGGTCATGTAATGTTTATAAAAAATTTTTTATTTTAAAATAATTTAAACTTAGAATAAAAAAAATGCAAGAATAGTATACAAATAAAATGCTTTTATTTATTTATATATAAATGTATGGTACAATAAATTTTTTCTTATGACTTGCTATTTTTAGCTGAAAAAACAAAAACTTTGATATTAATTTATTTTTAATATCATGACTAAATACTAAATGGCATTTTAAAAATTTAAGCTTTTTTCTTAATATAGTATTTACGAGTGGTTTTTACTCAATGTGGATTTTATATTGACATTTCTATTTTTTAGATCTTCGTAATGTGATCTAAAAATACGTTCCATGTACAAAAAGAAGACACTTGTATTACAATAGAACAAAGTATTTTTCTTAAAACTTTCCAATTGAGTATATTTATTCGATTTTTGTAGTTTTTGCTTCTCAAGCAACTTATACGCTTAGGGCATGTTTTACTATTTTTTTTTTGAAGATTTTGTCCAATGTATCCTGCAACACAGTAAAACAAATTCATTTCGGCTTTACTCAAAGTGATTTTCTTTATTTCGATGATCTCT
>SSSI01009917.1:0-23597 GCA_004796505.1 Oryzaephilus surinamensis
AAATGTACGCAATCGAAGATTTGGGCATTTGCAAAATATTTGCTACATTTTGCATGCTCCTTCCTTTTAAATACTGCTGAACTACCCTTTCTCGTAAATCTTTACTGTAACTCACACCTTTAGGCATACTAAATAATTTTAACAATTAATAATTTTATTTGTTGCAACACAATAAAGTACAGGGAACAATTAATTGACATATATTGCACCTTCATGTGTTTAAAAAAGCCGATTTGATAAACATTTAAAAAACCGTCCAAACATTTATTTGCCAACAATTTTATGCAATGTTCAAAGTTATTAAGTTTTTCTAATAAACTAAAATTATTACATCTTTAAAATTTAATAAATATTGTTTGGAATTGATTGTAGTTTTTTATACAATTCATTAAAATAACAATTTTAATTTAAACCAGAAAAAAAATTGAATTTTTTGTAAAAATACTAGTCGTCCAAACATTAAGTTGTTAGGGCTCGTAATGTTCAAATAGTCACCACTATAATAACATGTTTTATACATATATAAAAATTTTGTAATTAGGTACATTTTTATTTTCTATTTATTGATTTATTAGATTTTAAGATTTTTTCATTTAAACAATGGGATATTAATGTATCAGTATTATTATTTCCTATATTAAGAAAAATAATAAAAGAAACTGTTTATATTAAATGACTTTATTAAAACTATTCCATGAAAATACAAATGTAAAAAAATTCCCAACCAAACGTATAAAAATAATTTAATGATTAAGTATTTAAAATGGAAACATTAAAAGGAATATTCTGAAACGAGTAAAACTAAATAAACCACCGCACTACCCCTTATACTGTCACCTTCTGAAAATGTCATTTTTATTTCAAGTGTTATTTCTTGTGGTCCTTGTAAACTTTTTAGTAAAAACAACTGCATATTATTTCTTCCTCTAAATTCCTTCTGAAAGTAACTTTCATCCGCTTTTGCTACACCATAAGGACATTTAACATCTTTCAACGTCATTTGAAAGAATGCTCTGGAGTAAGGCCATATAGGACCTTTTATTTGGAATAACTGTATATATCTATCATAAATCGGTAAATTGGATACGAGACTTAAAAATTGGTAAGTGTATTGTTCTGGCAATGTAAGACATTGAACGTCACGTGGGTCACATAAGGTTGGAGGGCGTTTACAACGTCTAAAAGTTTTAAAAAATCAAACCTAATTTAATTTTATTCAAAAAAGTACATACGTTCTATGTTCTGGATCTCTTATGTAATTTTTTGGGCAAGTTACTTCATGACATTTATGACTGCCTCTTAAATTTACGCATATTTGATTTGAGTTACAAATGTTTTCCAAACATTCATCAATATCTGAAAAAAAGGAAATGCTTCTAATACAAATAGACAATCTACATGATTTCAATTATCCAACTGTAGTTTTATATTGGCCATTTAAAATTTATAGCTTTTAAACTCATAAAAGGCAAAGAGGCCATTCATTTATCAATTAGAATGTTTTAATTTCGAATTTTATTAAAATATTTTTGTTTTTTTCGTTTTATATTTAATTATACCTACCTAAACAAGCACGTCCATCACTTCCTAATTTATATCCTTTTGGACATTCACATACATAACTTCCTGGCACATTTTTACAATTTCCAATACATAAATTATTACTTTTAAATACTTCACATTCATTTACGTCAATGCATGTTCTAAAAATAATTAGATAGTACGGAAAAATATAAAGGTATAAGTAGTATTTTTAAATATTAGTTCGTAATTATACTTATTATCCTGGTGAAGTGTGAAACCATTTTTACAAGCACATTTATATGAGCCCCATATATTTACACATTTATGATCACATAAATTACTTTCTTCACATTCATTCACATCTTCACATATTAATTTAGCTGATTTACGAAAACCTTTACGACATTCGCATTGAAATGAACCAACGGTATTTATACAATCTGCTTCTAATCCACATGGCTATATTTATATGTATATGTATTAAATAAAAATTAAATCATTTTTATTGTCTTACGTTATATATTTTGCATTCATCTTTGTCTTCACATTGCTGTGTTAAATTGTTTAAATGATGTCCAATAGGACAGTCGCAAGCGTAAAAACCAACAAAATTTTTACATATTTGTGAATGATTACATTTATGGGTTCCTCGGCTACATTCATTAATATCTAAATACGGGAATAATATGCATGTAAACTGTCTAATTTACAATATACTTATGGATATATACAGGGTGGTCCATGTAGAAGTGCCCCGAACTTAAATTGAGATTCTGGTTATACATAATAACTTAATAAGAAAACACAGTGCGTACTGCGTTGCTATGGAAATAAAATAAATAAAGCAAAAACACGTTATCATGGAGATGAAAATAGCAAATTCGTTACTATGGAAATGAAAATAGCACATGCACCGCTATAAAAATAAAAATAATTCATTGATTGCTATCTAATCTACTTAAATTAAACTAGCAAATAATTTTTTTAAATCTTTGGGTAATTAAACATGGATAACCCTGTATATTGTATGTATTTACCTACGCATTGCCCATCTTCATTTAATTCGTACCCAATTTTACATGGTTTAGGTCTTAAACATTGATATCTACCATTATAGTTCAGACAAACTTCATTTCGTAAACAAGGATTACTTTCACACTCATTTATATCTATTTAGAAGTTAATATTCATTTTATAGGAGAATTAATTATAAATTTATAAATATTTCTGTTAAATTTAAATATGCCTCTGAGATTGTAAATGTCGTAATAAAAGGAAACATAGGATTTATTCAGTGATTATTTTTGCATTTGGGGTGGGCTCAAATAGAAATTGATAATTGTTTACGCAAAACTGAATTCATATTGGCTATGTTCAACGAATTAGATATCCTGTAAGTTTCCTAGCACAAGTAGCACACGTTAAAATCTTCTGAATTATTTATATTTTCTATTGAAAATTTTAGAAGTTTTATTCCAACAGAGGCATAATTACATTTAGCAGTTTTATACCTTCACATTCTCCATTAGCATTCATTTTATAGCCTGGTAAGCATTTCTTCAATTGTCCACTAATTAATGGATAATTTTGTACAGGAATTGCAGATGGTATATATTTATTTGTTGTTAAATAATTAGTTCTGTACGACATTGTAACATGTTTCGTTGTTGATGTTGGATAATATCTTGTAGAGGGACGTATAACTTCACATCTGTACGATCCTAATAAATTGCGACAACGATAATTTGGTCCCAAATTATTACAATCGTGTGTGCCCAATTTGCATTCGTCATTGTCTTCGCATAGGCCATTGCCTAAATTTAATGTGTAACCAGTACCACATCCAGTTATTCTAGCACATTGATATGAACCAATTGTGTTGTCACATCGTTCAGCAACAGTACAATCGTGTATGCCCATTTGGCATTCATTTACATCTTAAAAATTGTAACTGGAAATATACCAGTATAAAACCATTGTATTTAACTCACCAACGCAAGCCCCAGTCCGATGGTCTTTTATAAAACCTCTTTTACAATTACAAAGGAAACTCCCATGAGTATTAATACATTCCTGTGTACTGTCACAAGTGTCCTTATCTTCAGCACATTCATCAATATCTTGAATTTATTTTTAATTAATAATGACAATTATTTTATTTTATGTACGAAATAAATTAGTTTTTACCAATACAAGTATTTAATTTTGCCAAATATCTAAAACCTTGTGGACATGAAACTGGTTGGATTTTTGTCGGTTCTGTTGGTTTTATGAATTGTGTTATTGTTGATGTGACTTTTTGAAAGAATGTTGTTAAAGGTGTTGTATTTTGTTGATTATTTGTTGATGGAATACAACTGTGACCGCCAGGTTCATTCACGCACAATTCATTTGCATTACATACTTTTATATTTTCAATACATTCGTCAATATCTTGATTTTATTTTTAAAAGAAACATTTTAATTATAGATAAATTATTAGTTGATAGAACAATTATAAAAGTGCTTACCTTCACATAATTGTGTATTTACATTTTTTTTAAATCCTGGTGGACAACGCGATTTCTTATCAACGCAAGTATAATTTCCTTTTATGTTTAAACAAATTTGCGACTCTTTATTACAATTATTTTCCCCAGTTAAACATTCATCGACATCTTCAAGTAACAATATATAATGACATTTAAATGAATTATTTAAATAAAAAACACTCTGAACCTGCACAAGATTCGACAGCTGCTTTGTAATAAAACCCTGGTGGACATTGAGGAACATCTTCACCTTCGCATGTGAAGGATCCCATTGTATTTACGCAAGTTTTTGGACGTGGACAAGTAATACCAACTTGGCATTCGTCAATATCTAAAATTTTTCAATGGAATAATTGAATGTAAGAACAAGGAAAGCTTTAATATAGTTATTTCACCATCACAAACGTGATTTTCAGCGTTAAATTTATAACCAGGTCTACATTTTGCGTCAAAATCAAGATCAGTATTTTCTTCTGAATCAAATAGTTCGTAACAACTAAATGTGCCAATTTCGTTAACACATTCTTCATTTTTTGTACAATCATGTGTATTTGTGGTGCATTCATCAATATCTATATACAGGTATAATAAATTTTTGTAACTATTAGACACACATAAATTACACGGTTTTAATACCTAAACAAGTTCTTTTATTAGCTGCTAATTCGTAACCCTCTCTACAGGAACATTTAATTTCCGTTCCAGTATCTAAACAATCCTGATCACAAGGATTTGTAACTTCACAACTAAAATAATTCCAACACTTTTGTCTTTTTTTTCTTTTATTTTAAGGGGATAATTACTTACCGGCCACCTTTTTTCAAAGCTCTTTTCTCTGGTCTACAAGAAACTCCATCCTCCATTAAAATGAAACCTTTATTACAACTACAAATAAAAGAATCGATTGTTGGTTCGCAAATTTGAGCGCAAACTTCACCAGAATCGCATAAGCTTTCCATGGCTGGAAAATAACCAAGAACAATTTTCTTTAAAATGTGTGAATATAAACATTTTTTTACATGGTAGAGGGTATTTTTCATGTTTTAATGTTGTTTTTAATAATATTGACGTTGGATTAGTTGTTTGCGGTATTGTTGTTGTTGATGATATTGTTGGTGTTGTTTTATATTCTTCGCAACAAGAAACAAATAAATTATCATATGGTGCACCCAAACCAGAGAATTCTTGACACGATTCGCCTGATTTTTTTGTATCAATGCCCATTTGACATGCTTCACAGCAAACCTTTATTATTAAATTTGTATTTAATTAATTAAAACAAAAATTTTTTATACAAATATTAATAATGTATGAATATTTTAATACTTTTCGTTCATTTTCGCTATTACTAGCGCAATTTCCACCAGTTTTAGCATCATTTACACCAAAATTACATTGCGCTTCTTTTATTTGATTCTTACAACAAACATCAACTATTTTTAAACAAGAATTTTCATCGCTTTTTTGAATACCAGCAATTGGTGGTTGAAATGTGGCACAATCTAAGCCATTTTTACCATAATTTGTGCCTAATGTACAACATAATTTACGTGTATCTACTGTTAAACCTGAAAATAATGAAATTTTCTCAAATATTCAACGTAAGTACAAATTATCATTGCATTATTAATTATAGTAATAGATTATATGATTAATAATAAACAGAATAGGGGATGACCATCCCTGGATATGTTTTCATAGGCAATTAATATAATGAACAAATTATTTTACGCGTAAAATCAATTACATGTGTTTGCCTTGAAACTGCATATATAATGCATTTTTTTCGTTATTTTTCAGTTAAAACAGACATAATAGCAATTTAACATAATTTAATATTCACTTGTACCATATAATGGCATAGATATAATGTAAAGTTCAGTCAAATTATAATAATAATACATATGTAATAATACTTACCACATGAAAATTGTATCGTTGTTGAAAGAAATAATAAGAACACTAATAAAAAATTATATATCATATTGATATTTAAATGCCATTCACTTCACTTCACTTCATATATAATATAAAACTGAATTTTCTCTTATCATTTATAATGTTTACATGCTATATAACTTCTTCCTATAGGGTGGCGTACTTTTAAAATTCTTATCTAGTATAAATATTATTTAAAATTTAATCTTTTACCCTTACCCTTAACAAGATGATATAATAATAGATTAGCGTTACCTGACCAAAATATTATTTATCAGGTAAGTAATAAGTATATTTTACTATATATATAAGCACATAAACAGTATGTATAGGTATAATAAACGTATTAATTGATGGTTTTAAAGTAAAGTAGATTTCAATATGTTAGCCTATATTATACAAAATGCTCGGAAATGGGTCATTCAATAAACATATACATATTTTTGAATAACAATATTATTGAACTTTGACTTAACAATACGTACAATATTTTAAATTTTATTTTATAAAAGACATAAAGTGTTTAACTTGTGTTGGTTTGAAATAAAACAATTTAAATTAAAACTGAATTTTCTGCATTTATTTTCAATCATACGATATACATTTATTCGACATAATTCATCTGTAAATTTCAGCATCAGGATAATAATAAAACATGATTAACCTTTTTTTTTTGTCATTTATTTCATTTGATAAATAGCAAATAATGGCAACATAATGTAATACAATAATTATAGTTTGAGCGTTAAATTGTTTTCATATAATGTATGTATATATTTTCATATACATATTGTATATTATATAATTATATTTGTTTTCCAAAAAATGATTGAAGCCAAGGGAAAGTGGGAGAACATTATTAGGTATTTTTGTTTATATTTTGAGAATTTCTAAAGATCGGGTACACATCTCTGCAATACTAATCTAATTAAGAATGGACAATTTGCGATTGATTTTTTCTTTTTTTTTTTTCATTATATTCATATATAACTGGTATCATCTTTCCATTGTATGAATAATTTTCCATTGTGCATTCGATTGTCCTTCTCATTCTAGAAATAGTACATTTTCAGAGGTACTTAATTATTATAAAAAGCAGGTGTTATGGCTAGGATGACTATTTCAAAGTAGGATTCTTACTTTATTATTTTTTTTTTGGTCGTACATGACTACAACAGCTCAAAATTTTTTGAGCATTTCTCTTAAATTTTTTCATATTTTTTTTTCTCACTGGCGAAATAATACAGATATGTTACTGATAATATATAACCACTATTTTTAATACAAAATGCCCAAAGAAACTTCATGTTCATCATATATATTTTTTATATTTTTTTTTTATTAAAATCGTATTAAATGCTATTGTTAATAATTATTTTATTATCAATTAAACAATATTATTGTTTTAATGGGTGTTGATTTTGTTTTTCTATTTTGTTTTACCCACTTTTACCACACTTTGGTATAATATACAATATAGAATGTTATTGGTTTTTCTTTTTTTGTTTATGGTAAGGAAAAATTCGAAGTTTTTTTTTATTAAATATAAATTAGTATAAATATATGATATAAAAGTAGGACATTTAGGCGAGATGCGCTCGGCAGGTGCGTATATATAAAGAAATTATAATAATCAAATAAAATAAACGGAAAACAAGAATGATCTCTATTAAGAATAGTAGTAAATTGCAATCAATTTGTGCAAATACGATATAATTTTAATTGTATATTAAAAAAATATTTTATTTATGGAAGAACAATTAATATTGCTTCCAACCGTGCGCATTACGTCTCGAGAACACGACGAGTTAGAGACCTAGAGCTATTACTGATATCGGTACGGAGCTGAGACTTTGGAGGTGCAACAAAAAAAATTTTTAATTAATAATACAGTATTATTTATTATCGTTTCATTCTAATGTTTATTATATAGTTAATATAATTGCATCCATCCATAGTTCTCGGCCGATATCGCAAGCCGGTCGCTATCTCGATATATATTATATATATTTATATTTTTAATTACAAAACGAACGTTATTTTTTCTTTTTTTTTAACCCACGTTACGGTTATTTTTATAATATACTATTTAAAATCTATAACTGACTCATTAAAATTTAACTTTATTTTTAATTTCAATTAATTTGCGAAGTTCATCACAATTGTTTTAATTCAAGGTGGACACCTTTATTTATTTGTATCAATGGGCGAACAAAAGGCAGACACGTGTGTACCTCGAACTATTTAATTTATAATTACTACCAACTAGCTATATTTTTTGGTACGAAGTACTGATTAACTTAGTACTCCATAAAATTTTTTCTTACATATTTAATAATTCATTTGTGTGTGTGTGTGTTTTTTTGTGTACTTATTATAACGATGATGGTTTATGGACAATTTTTTTTTGATTGTTGTCCATTATTAATATGTACTTATGTCCGATCGTACAAGATATTATTAATATGTATTATTTTTGGATTTTGGTTTTTGTAGACGTCGATGAACTGCCCCTAATACAGCTTCACAGCAGTACAGTGTACGGTGCAGCGCTTAGCAATTAAGTGCACATAAGTGCCTGCCTTTTAGTTGTTCAACAGCTCGTAAATGTTCCACAGGGAAGGCACATTTGCACATTTTTGCTGCTGTGCCGAAACTGCCGACACGATCTGCTGTTTTTGTATCACAGTAAAAGTTCATAGTCTTTTCCTTTTTTTTATTTTCGATCGGTGTGTCGTAGTCTCGTAGTTCGCGTTATTATTTATAATATATTTTATTTGTTTGTTGGTATCGGCTACTGTCTGTTATTTATATATGTTTTTTATTTATGTATGTATATTCTTAGGTAATATATATTGTAACACTGCATATTATTCTTACGTCCATATTTATTGGACGATAATATGCGGCGCTGATAATAGCACTGCAACTGTTGCTATAATCGTAAACATTGTGAAGATAATTAGACAGAAGCGATCAACAACCATTGCAGCAAATTTCCAATCACTTATCACTTCGGCCTCTTCGTCGGCCTTTTTCATACGATTTGTGATGAACTGTAGTTCCCTTAATATATGTTGTAAATCACGTTGTGTACCACTACCAGGCATTGCAGCATCTTCAATTGTCGTTGGATGACGCATAAAACCAGTACCAAGACTCGTTGTCATTGATGCATTATTACCACCGCCAGATACATTACGAAAATCATCGTCAATGTCTAATACATTCGCTAATAAACTTTTTGATGATCTCTCTTTCAATTCCAATTCTTTCATTCTACTGTTCATTAATATCGTTTTTCTTGTTATTTTCTTTCCGGGTCTACTCATACCCAATATCCATGGTAACCATTGAAGAAATACCGATTTTATCTAGAAATTTAATCAACAATTACTATTCCGAAAGTTGATCAATTGATGTACATATACAACGAATTGGAAAAAAAATCATTGCACAACTAACGTACCCATTGAGGCATCTCGTGAATGTCAGCTGTACGATGATGGTAATTAAGTACCACCACAGTAAGTACTACTGAAGACGCAACCATAAACATAATGCAGTTGAAATATGTTCCTGTAACACCAATTCAATTACTTTCAAGTACAATATGTGAATTGTAAATTAAAAAATGCAATAATATCTACTATTAACGAGCTACAAAACATTTTGCTAAATTATTAAAAAACAAATTAAAATTAAAGAACGAAAAACCAAAATATATAATTATTAAAAATATCACATATTGTAATGTAGGTATACGCCAAGCACAATCATTCATTATAATTCGAATCACAAAAATTGACACACACCACCGATAAATATGTATATATATTTTTAATTTTAATAACATATATATATTTTTATATAAATAATAATTTTCTATATATATATATGTAATATATTGTATATAATAATAATATTAAAAATAATAACAATAATTAACATTGTTTACATTAACTACATACACACCCACAAGCAATTCACAATAAAATTTACTAATGTAAATTTGTTCTACGATCGTACCCTCCTCAAATAAAAAAAAAATATCACAAAGCTATTTTGACCGGCCGAGGTCGAAACGGCAGCGTCGAATAAGTTGATAAAAGGATCCTTACAATCCTTAATAAAGGAGATTAATAAAATAAATGATACTTAGATATATAGTTTTACCTAAAATTAAAAATACAATAAATACTATACTGACGCTGCCGCGTTATTTAGTTTTTACGCGAAATTTTTATTAAATTATCATTTATTAATCCGATTTATAATATTTTATATATATATGTATATGAATTTTTGTTCGGGTTTCAGATGGGATGAAAGCCATAAGAATAGATTAAGAGGGATATAGGCAAATAAGCATAACTCTATATTGCGAATTGTATTTAAAAAGTTAGAAATATAGACGCTTAAAAATGTGCTGTATATTTAATTTTAAACAATAATTTGTTTGATTATATAGTTTATTTTTTAATTCGGTTTGAGACTGTGCATGATTACCTGGCGTGGTGCCGTGGAACGCATCGTCGAATCAATCGTACGTGGAACGGTTGGCCCGGATTTGAGGTCTACACCAAAGCATAGTATGTACTATGTATGCAAGGCCTTTAGAGCCTACTCCTCATCATCACTGATGGCCAACGGCCTCCACGACCGCCAATCTATGCACGACAAAACCATTCACTTTAACACAAACACATAACATGTTTGCAAATTTATTAATTTTTCTCGTTAGTTTATATGTATTAATCATTTTTATTTAATTTAGAACCAAAAGAGAAAACTAAAGAAAAATATATACTAGTACTCATATGCGCTATAAACGCGCTATTATTTATTTAAGTGATAATCAATTTATTTTTTAATTATATGTTGATTAGATGTTGTTTCGACTTAAAAAATATTATTAATTTACACTGTTTTCTTTAAATAATGTAGTTTAAAAATAGTTGCCACTACATTAACGAGGAGGTAACGAATCATTAAAATCAGGTCAAAAAGAAAAACATAAAAATAGAATAAAAGTAATAAGACAAATAGTACAAACTATAAAATATAGATATGTATATAAAAAAATATATATATGTATATATATATATATGAAAAACATGTCAACAACAAAACATACAGATTAATACTCCTAGTGGGACAGAGCCATTTGATACTTGGAGGTGAGAAGGTCAAATTGGCAAAAATAAGAGTGAATCGGCGAGCGAGCGCACCCTGAGATAGTGAGCAGCAATAGACTTAGATTTTGCAGTGGCCCATCCTGTAACCCTACTACGACAGGGCAACAGAAAAGAATAGGAATTTTACAGAGGGAATTTATTAGTGAATGGAATTTCTTGTTCTTAAATAGGATTGGAATAATAATAATAATAAAATAATATTAGTAGTAGTAGTAGTAGTAGAACAGAGTAGTAATATAGAGGGTTATATATATATAGGAATAAAATAGATAGTAGTAGATATACTTATTCCAAAATAGAAAACTATGTATTCATTTAGGTATTATCATTAGGTAATCATTTTAATAGGTAATATAGATTTATCATAGATATTGTTGATTTATAGCCTCGGTCGCTACAGTAGCCAACCATTCACCCCAACACAGGAAGAAAAGCAGTACTAGTCGTAAAATAAAATTACAACTAGTTGTGTACTTGTAGCTGTGGCTGGGCGAAGTGCTGTTACAAAAATCGAATGCATGCAGGGCGCGAACCGGGCCTCGATGCAATACAAATTTATTAAATCTAAGAACCATATTATGATACCAGGACTGCCATTATAGGTTTTCAAATTCCATCATTGTCGAACATAGATATGCAATAGAGACGGTCCGCGCCCTAACCTGTGCCCGTTTTATGTGTCGTATGTTTGGAAAAATTAAAATGCATATATGTATATATATATATTTGTAGTAGCAATAGTAGTATGTATATATTGTAATAAATGTATTATTAACTAAAGAATTTTTCCGAGATTCTAACCTATCAGGGGCACAGCGTCGGACGTCTGGGTTATCACGTGAGCCACCAGCAGAGAGAATACAGTCTGTGACAACAGGATAGTCACACCTGCAACAGACAGTGTGTCACGCGAGGCGTCTGACCTGTGACCTGTGCCGCGATCAAATCAATTAATCAATAATAATATGATTTTGTAATAAATCAATTAAAAGAAACAAATAAATTTCTCTCATATATAATATACATATGTGGTATCTGGTGCAGACGGCCCCTCCATCCAAGTATCCGGCTCCCCCCTTTAACCGACTCAAAAACGACTCAAAGAGGAAATGTTTTCGGCTCCCCTCATGCCAATGTACGGAAAATCAAAAACAAAAATCAATTGTTGTCTCCAACCAGAACAGAAAAAGGTAACAGCACTTCTTCCCTGCCACTGCTACGACATAGACTCTGTGCCCTAAAACATTTCTTCTTTGATCGCATTTACAATAATAATTATATAAATAAAAAAGAAAATACTAAACTATATTATATAATATATATATATATAAATGGTTAATAATAAAGCATTATATATAAGAATCGTTTGATTAATACTTTTAAATACTTGTAAAAAATAAAATTGAAAAAAGACAAAAAGACGCGCGCGAACACAACAATCACATATACACAATGATACACATATTATTCATCAGGCAGCACTGAGGATGTAGCCAGCACAGGCAGGTCAGACAAAGAACGGTTGGTACCTAACAAGGGAATGGCGTCAGATACTTGGGGCAAGGTTTCTGCCACGAGGTTCAGGAACACAGTCAGTGATAGCAAGATGGTCACTCCTGCAACAGAACATAGCTTGATTATGCCTTTATTCCAGTCCCCTTTGTTCCATTCATATATTTAATATACGTATATAAATTTCTCGTTATTTTCCACTCCTCCAATATTATAATCGTGTTTTTGCATACAGTAACAATTCGTTGTTGTTTTTGTCGGCTACCACTTACCTTCTCTTTGTTCTGTATACATAGAGGAGTCTTTTATATATATGTATAATAAGGGAGAAACAATCATGGAATAAGGACTACATGCTGATTTCATATATACACATTTATGTATTAATTGTATTTTTTGGTCAGTGTTACAATATGGAGACACTGAGTGAAGAAGGAGGTGTGGTGGTGGAGATGCCCTCCAAGTATCAACGGGCAGTCCGGCAAGGGACACAGGGCCTCAAAACACATGATGCTCCCAGGACAGGAGTCCTAGCATACCTATCAACGGAACAGCATCTGATGTTGTTGGTATCTTTTCAGCTACTAGGTTGAGAAATACAGTCAATGAAAGTAGTATGGTGACACCTGAAATTAAATTTGAATTTTTTCAACGGTGTTTCAAGCCCGTTATTTATAAACCGTCGTTTTTTGAAGTTTGTCAGATCCAAGTATATTGTTTTTTACATTTATGATATAATAAACGACCTGCCTTTGTTGCTAAATTGTGTATCTTATTATTATGCGGACAAAACATTATAAATTAACATAAAGTAAAATACTTATTATTGTAATATTAATGTAAAGCACACAAATAAATACAGAGTTTACAACATTAGTGCAACACTAATACTCATGTACCTAATGTTAATTTTTCGCCAGAATCCGGTGGTAATGTAAATCCCAATAGCGCCATCGACGATATTAATACACAAGGAACTATTAAATTGAAAAAGTAGTATAGTGTACGTCTTCTTATTTGTATTGTGAATGTAACGTCGACGTATGGTTCAGGACAACATTGATATACAATGGTGTTCTTCTTTCCAGGCATTCCTAAATAAAACAACAAACAAAACAAAACAAAAATATCAATCATTAAAATAAATCAATTCAGATTATATGGAAAATTAGTAATATGTACCTATTAAATACCATTCTCCATTTGTTATAAAATCTGATAAATCTCCACCTTCATCCGAATTTAAAACCAAGTCAAGCTGCACAAAACTCACACATATAAAATGATACTAAAACTGAATTATAACATATAGCTACAATATATATATATAATTTATATATCACAGAAATTGTTATTACTATAAAAAAAAACACATCAAAAATACATATGTATATGCATAATTCTAGATTTACATTTTTAAAACTTTATGCATTGAACAAAGTAAATATCACGATATAATTTTAGTAATGTGTACACATATGTGTATGTAATTATATATCCATAAACGATTTATTTTATAATAGAATATGTAATAAAATAAACAGTAGTCAATTATTACATTATAAAATCATATAATATGCATGTACGTATGTATATCTTCATACACATATGAATTTAAAATTTTATTACACATTCCCAATACGTATATTGGGCTAAAACATTGGGAACAAGAGGCTTATTCATTTGGAACCATTAATACATATACACGTTTCTATTAAATTGTACATAATTATGTGAGGATGAAAAACATTGTGTTACTGCATATTATTTTGAAGAAATTAGCCACATCTAATTGATTAGTTTAAAACTTTTGAAGAAACCAAAATAAAATGATTTGCATGCAATAAAGGTTTTATATATAATGTATGTTACATAGGTATTGTTATACCTGCTTTTGCATAAATGAAAATATGATATTGTAATCATGTAGGTGATGCAATTAAAGCTTTATAATGTACAAAAATTGTGTAAAAAAAATATAAATAATAATAGATTAATGTGAGGCAGCAAATAACAAACAAATAGAAATTTAATAATAACTACATTGGCTGATTGGCTCACCGACAACGCCAAAAAATAATATACAAATGTGCATTAATCATATGTAACACTACATTTTTTTTTGTCTATTCAGAGACAATATATACAGTGTGACTCATTTTTAAGTACCCGGAGCTTAAAAAGTGGTTATAATAATATAATAAAGCGATTTCGATTTAAAAGTGGCTCAAAATGGCGAGATATTTTAATATTGGTTCTGAAATTAAGAAACCATTTAATCTGTAAAACGAATGACGTCATTAATTGTTTGGAACTATTTACAGGTTTGTTCGGACAAGCCGTTAGTGGACTATCCAATGGATAGGTTGTCAGCTCCTTATTGCGCAGACGTCGAACGTGTACTATGTTTAATCTGAATACGAAAAGAATCTGTACGAACACTTTTATGATAGTTATTTTGCTAAATTTTTAATTTGAATTATGCCTCAATTTTACGCTTTGTTGTTGGTACAATTATACATATATGTTACGGCTAAAGTGGATACTTGGCTAGTTTGCAAAATAACTGGCTAGTTGACAAAATAGCATTACAATACACGTTTATTTATACAAAATATAACAAATTTATTCCTTCTTTTATACAACCACATTCGATATTTCCTCAAAAGAAGGAGCAAGCAACCACTTTTAAGTGGTTGTATTGTAATGTATCCACTTTAAGCGTAACATATACATAACCAAACGCTTTTCCGGTGAAATTGAAATGTCATTGTTCCAAGATAGTTCTAAGAATTTCATAAAAAATGAACATAACGTTTGTTGATGAAAGTGGAAAAAATAGAAGGTAGAAAATATAATTATTAATGGATTTTATAAAGAACAAGTAACAATAATAAATATTATTGTAGCATAATGAAAAAACTTTTAAATTGTCAAATATTTCTTAAATTTATTCATGGTTTATTCTGCGCATCCATTGTAAGTACTTGCTAAATAATACCGTGGATCAAAATTGCTATCAGCTAACTATACAAAAATTACATATTTCACAGTTATTGTCCAAACAGCTGATAAATAGTCCACATATCCATCAGAAAGTCAGACCGAACGGTTTTTTTCCAATGCGCATGAGTCGTATCGTTTGCAAACGATAAGCTTTGTCCGAACGAACTTTACATTAAATCGAAAAGAGGGGTTTATAGTTCGATAGAAAAGAACCGTGACCATTCCTAATTCAAAATCGTTTACAGAATTCATGTGGAACAAAAATTACTCAAACTTATCACCATTTCTTAAGTTCTGGGTACATAAACATAAACACCCTGTATATATTTTCGATAACAACAATTTTTCAGTCTTTTTTTCAATTAAAATCTTTGTTGTAATCGAAAGCGAATTAATTTTTCTACATATGTATTTATATCTATAGTGATTAGTGCATAGTGCGTTTACAAATAATACCTATAGGTATATGTTATAAAATGAATGAATCTAAGTACATATATTAAAAAATACGTATTTTTTTAACACACTGTGCAAAAGTATTAAACTCACCATAATCAAAACATATTAGATGTACGTATTATTATATATAAAGTACATAAACATATGTATCATGTATGTGTAAAGTATAAAATGAAATTGCATAATAAACTAATCCAACAGAATATTCATAATTATTTGTTATTGCGTGAATAATAATAATTAAACTTTCGCCAAAATATACAATTATGTATTCGAACTTACTCAACTACATATACTGCATGGATGAATATTTGAATACAATTTGTTTTAAAATAATTCATTGATTCAGAATATACTTCCGCCAATTACCTGAAGAGGATAATGTAATGTAAACTATAATAATTACCTATTATACGTATTAAAATTGAATAAGTAAATCCATTTTATGAAATAAAATATCGGGCACCTACCTCAAAAATTTGATGTGTTTAAGCAGATATTCTTGCATCTTCTCTAAAAAACTCCTAATATAGGTATTATATATTATAAAAATTTGATATTATAGAAACGTATACGCAATATTTTAGCAGTTTTTTGGGGATTAATTTGTTATTCAACAAAATTATACATAAAATATTTAAATACTTATATTTAATCCCAAAAATCTACTGAGTCAGTATTCTTTTATATTAGTTGTTTCCATTTTCCGGTCATCCTAAATAATACGTTATTTATTCTACAATAACTTAGATGCAATAATGATATAAATTGTATATAAAACATTTACAATATAAGTGAATAGTATAATAATAATGTATAAAAGATTATAGAAAGAGCAAATGCCAAACAGGTGAATTTATTTAAAAATTATTTCATTTCCTTTGATATATTGTAAAAATATAATATAAATACATATATGGATGTATGTATACGTAGTAAATAATATTAGTAAATAATTATAGGTATATACTATATCATATACCTAACATATTCAGTTTCCGTATATGTAGAAAATTTTTCTAAAGTAAATTGAAAAATATATGTACCTATTATATAATATACATACATACATATTATATTTATATTATACATATACATATAATAAGCAAACGAATGAAATATTAAATCTTAAATCATTCATTTTTGAATATACACAGGCTTAACATGCTTAAATATACATAGATTATAAAAATACCACAGGGATATATGAGGAACATGTTCATAAAATACAATCCCGAATACTGATAATTTGTATTCGTGGATAAAACAGAGCAAAAAGAAAACGCGTATGATAAAAATATAAAAATTACCTAACATCTAAATCAATTTAATTTGAAGATTTACTATGAAAATAGTTTTATTAATTAATGCATGCATTTACATATTTTTATTCATGCTAAATAGAAATATTATATATTTGTTATAAACGAAAATTATAAATATTTAACCATTTATTTTTACATCCCTTTATAATTTTTAGTATTATAAAATAGTGTTGGGCAATAATTCATTTATTATAATAATCCGCATTAAACGGTTACTTAAAAAATCACCCTTATTTTTAATGTATGTAGCATTTTGTTAAAATGTTTTTATAAATCCACTTGAAATAACGCAAAAATTAAAATATATTTTACGTTAAAAGTTATTTAATTATTTTCTAGATATGTACTTGCATCGTGGTTTTTTATTTTAGTGGAGTTTTTAATTTAGTGAAGTGAAGCATTTTTAAACTTAGAAAATATGGTGGTATGTTACAGGTATGTCATATATGTCTGTATTATTCTCTTACAGTATATACATGTACATAACTACATATGTATATATTATATATTTATTTACCTTTTCTCATATGTATAATATTATGTTAAAAATTTTAAAGTAAAAAGCATTTATTTTTATATATAGTTACATAACTGAAATAACGTTATTCAACAAGAATGATGATATCAAAATTTTTTTCATATTTTAAACATACCTAGAGAAAACATTGGCAAGTAGGCAATTATGATAAGAATTACATACCTATATTAAAACAATGTGCGACTAATTATCTATCAATCAATAAACTATAATAATAATAAAATTCTCCATTAAAGATAATCAAAGTTTTAATTAATTTCTTAATGTTTGTCTATTAAAGTCAACTGAAAATTTCACGAGTGATTTTTTCAAATGACCGTATTTTCAAATTGTTATTTTATATATTGTATAACAAATTTTGATTGTATAACGCTCACTTGTTCCACATCCCTGCCATTTGTAATAGCATATTCAACTTCTCTGCTAAAAACTTTACGGAAGTAGCAAAATATAGTTAGTATACAGGATAAATTTTAGTGCGGGTTTTACAATATGTACTGAATAGGAAATCTTCCTATTCATTTTCAAAAAAAATACGTATGTCAAAATATTTAATTAAGATGGGAAAAATATTTCTCAAATAAAATATAAGTAGTTGTTTGGAATTGGAAATAAATTAAAATAAAAGTAAAGTAAATAGCAGAAAAGTTGTTGGCAATGTTTGTGCCCCATGCAAAATAGTAAATCTAATGATACAGTCACATGGTTCCCTAATGAAGGGCTGATGCCGCATTTATATGTGCGTTGGCACGCGTTTAATTGCTCCTCTAAACTAAAAAAACTTCTAAAAAAAACTGTTTTCATCCTAAATCCATAGCTATTTGCTATTTTCATTTCATGGTCTATTGAAATAAAAAGGACACAGCTTTAAAAAAAATGCAATAATACGTACAGCGCATCCACTAAGAGAATGTTGGGAAAAAGAATGTGAATTGATACCACGTGACACATTTATAGAAATTCTATTGGCGATAGAGAGGAAATTTCATAGGAAGGGGTAATACCTCTCCCTTTCCGCACCAACAAACTCTCATTAGATGGATATTCTATAATTAAAGGTTTCTGTATAAAATGTCCGTTTTATTTCTTAGCACTGCTATAATGTATTCGTGCAGCTAAAAACTAATGAATAATAATAATAAGGACGTACGACGCAAACCACTAGTGAGCTGTAGCGTGTGAATTATGGACGAAAATATTTGCGCGTTTATATATCTATATATATATATATATATATATATAAATTTACAATAATAAAAGTGTGACGGTGAGCCAGAAGGCAAAACACATAAAGTAAAAAAACAAAAACCAAAACAAAATAGTATTAGCGCGAATTATTTTATCGGGTGCAGTGTTATTTATAAAAAATAAATATATAAGGAGGCGTGTAATATGGTGGTTGTGGTGGCAAAAAAAATGGGTATATTTTTTATATTCATAATTATAACTCAGTTAAAAAATAAAAACATGTAAACATTATACAGCAATACCTGGTTGCCGTCATAGGTCCAGCTACCAAACTTCATGTCACAGTGTTGGTCATCAAAGGGGAACCACGTAATGTCTATCTTGCATGTGCTCTTGAAGATACCCGGAGGGACGTACAAGCAGCTGCCGTTATGTTTGACCACAACGTTTGTTTGGAAAGTCCCGTCGAAACCCTCATCAGCACTTCATAACAACACAATAAGGCGTTAAAATCGCCGAATAAAATAATTCTCTTTTCATGCTGGCCTGGTTTTCATATAGTCGACAACAATAGAAACAATATTTCTCTGATTTTATTTAAGATTTCATTTTTTTTTTTTGGCACTACGGCAGCCCCTTAATTATAAATATCATATATTTTTGTAGAACACGCGCGTTACGTTAGAAAATCTCTTAAGTATTCTTTTCTGTGTTTGTTTTTCCTTTTTTTTTTTTTTAAATTTGTTTTTTTTTTTTGATTTCACATGCAACGGACACTTTTATACAAAAAATACAAAGAACAGCTAAATTTACATTTATACAGACATCGAGCTATACAATCAATCGTTTGCAGTGACCAAGCTAGCCATCTCCGTTTACTTTCTCGATTTGTTTTTATAAAACCGTTACTATTTTTGTTATATAAATAAAATCACGTACATTTTATAGGGTTTTTAATTTAACAACCATTATTTTAATAACATGTTTTAAACAAATGGTTTATTAAATGAACTATTTTATTTAAACATATAACGCGTTTTTCATTTTAATTTTAACCAGTCAATTTTTATAATTGTTCTATATTAGTTTTGGATTTTTATCAATATTTGTTTTTATCATTGAGTGCTGTTAGTGAGAGAGTTTTCAGGGACGTTCCGGCCCAGCAGAAGTCGAATTTTCAAGCTGCTACCATCCCGCAAACAAACAGAATAACAATTTTAATATACATGCAAAATAAATATGAAATTATTTTATCTTATTTTTTTAAAAAAAATCTATATAGGTTGTTAATTGAAATTAAAATAAATATGATATGAAAATAAATAAATTTGAATACGTATATGTTATACTCGTATATATAATAATATACAAATATACATATAGGTATAATATATTTATGTTATACATGAAAATTAAATAAAATGGAGAGCGGCTCAAGGTATCAACCCGTTTGTTCGACTCCAGAGGGTCGGAAGTAGCTGTGGCCTACAGCAACGGCTAGCTGTCTCTGTACTTCCCGCCCATGAATAAATAATATATATAAAAATATTTTTCAATAATTCGTAACACACATTCTTTCTATAAACAGCCATCCAAACATTTTCATACTGCACCACGTGCTTTTGCGCCAAATAATTATAATATAGGCCCCAAAATATAATGTAAAAACTAAGTTTATATAGAATAAAAACAATTCGAAAGCAAGCGGTGTAAACTTATCATTTATTGTACACCTATCTGCCAAGATAAGTGTTTTTGTAAATATCAAAATATATTTTTTATATAAATATGTATGTCTATATATAAGTTTCACCCACCCCCCAACCCAAAAAATAAAATATAATCGTTTTATCGCAATGATAAAATAAATAATTTCTGCTACAACTATGAACATGCACATATATAATAAAAGTATAAAGTCAGTAGTTGAAGTAATATCTTTTTTATATGTAGATATATGTATATATTTATGTAACATATAAATGCAGTTTTGTAAACACATCACTAAACTTGTTACCTGTTATACATGAGAACATCAGGTTTCCATAATTTGTTTGGAGTTATTCTTAAATCCTTCACACCACCATAATCCGATTCATTCCATCGTAGATTATAGTCGTTCCATTCCTTTTTTTTAAATAAAACAAATACATACGATTATTAGTAAATTTTGATACATTTTTTATATTATATGCATAATTTTTATATTAATAACATATTATCTAAATAATACTTTGAATCCATTTGATTTGTTTTCGTATACTATAATTGTGATAAAAATAAATAAATGGAATCAAATTTCGTTTCTAGCAAAACTACAAAAGCACAACCATACAATTTCCTGATAATTATAGCACAATAGTACAGCCAATAAAAAATAATCATGCTTTTCTTATAAACAAACATACATACATATAATATATTTAACATATAACAAAATATTTAAAAATATATGGTGAAAGGCCTCTTTTGTCGTCTAAATTTGATGATTTTTTAGTGTGAAACAACCAATTTTTGTTTGAAGTCTTTTCCCGATCATTTTCATTAAAATACTTCATTTTATGTACTCGTAGTATACTAGTAACGTACATACTTGCATATACATACATATAATATGCGTGTATACATAATACAGGTATGTCCGTATGTCCCTATTGGCATATGTACATAAAACTCTGATTTTTATGAAACCACTAAAATTTTATGCACTTTATTATTAAATTATAAAATATGTATGTATATTGTATATTGTTTGCTTCTGGCTACAAGCTACATACATATACATATATATTACAAAATACATACATGTATGAGTACATACACAAATTTTTTAATAATTCATGCATTGCCGATATTTATTATATTTATATATGATATGTTATGAATACATGCTTGTTGGGGGTTGGTTACATGGACGTTTTTTTTTTTTTTATTTAGGGATTGGGTCTCATATTTTATATACTTGATTTTAACGATTTTTATGTTTAGTGTTTTAATTTTATGTATTGTACTGTGTTAAGATTTTATTAAAGACTTTTTTCTTTTTTATTATAAACAAAACATAAATAATAGAAAAATACAATCTCCGATAAGTATTTCAATAATATATAGATAAGGACTACTTGTAAAATTAGGAAGAAACAGGAAATTAGGAATTAATATAAAACAACTGAAAAGATTTTTTTCTGTATAAGGGGACTTTTACAGGCTTCCTTAGAAATAAAATTGATTGGATTGAAACCTTCTAAACTAAAAATAAAAATCAAAAGTTTGTACCTCTATATAGAGCAATAAATATTCGATTATTAAGTTAAGTTAAAAAGCATAGTTAATTAATATAATAATTTTAAAATATTTAACACACACGGCAGTAGACCATAGTAACTTACGAAACTGTTATCAAACGTGTTTTTTTAAAAAGTTAACTTTGTATCACGATAAAGTGCTAACTTTTATCACAACCGAAATAATCCATGATGATACAGAACATGTGTAGACAAATGTATTGAGAAATCCAAGCACTTTCTTAAATTCGATTTAATACGAATCGCTAGTTACAGGTCTTCAACTACATAAAACTATGTATATATTTATATATTAAATAATATATAGAAAGAAATTTATATTTCCGCTAAAAGAAATCATCTAAGTATCCGATTAAATAGCAGGCAAATGTCCAAATCGATGTTGAACAACACACAACACAACCGAATTGGGCTAGAGATCTACATAAATATATGTAATGTGGTACTGGTACACAGAGTGGTTTTCAGGTACTGAAGGAACTGTAAATTACTGCTATATAGATAAGTTGATACTTATATACTGAATCGTATGTAGCAATGCTGCAAAAACTAATTCAACTTTTACAGGAAGGCATCAACAACTAATAGGAATAATACCAAAATAGGAATTTAATAATCGACGTATACAACTATAATTAAGTAATACAAAATTAGTTACCTACTACTGGAAATAAATAAATAAACAAATATATAGAGAACAATATAAATATATAAAAAAAATGTAAAAGTCAGACACCATTAGTATAATATCGAGCTTTTGCGGGTTTTCAAAAACTAAATCAATCAAATTCATATTTTCAAGGGATTTTTATAATAATAATAAATATAAAATGAAAAATAATAAATAATAATTGAAATTAAAATAGGATAGACTCAACATAACCAATCAACTGCCGTGTGTGTAAAGTATGTTTAGTTATTTAATTGGTTTTCACTTACCAAAGAAAGCCAAATATTTGTTATTAGGAGTTGATTCTTCTCGTCCTATGGTAAAACAATAAAAGGGAAAACATCGGTAGTTAGTCACATAACAAAGCATGCATTTAGCACTAGCCGGCCTTTGCCTATTTTGC
>SSSI01009918.1:0-22568 GCA_004796505.1 Oryzaephilus surinamensis
TGTTGAACAAAGTTCAGGACGAAGGAAAGGAAAATTTTGGATTTTAACACAAAATAAAAAGTTTAAAAACTAAAATTTTAATAATTTTAAATAAAAATTTTAACCTAGGGAGAAAGGAGCAAAGGGAAAATACATACAATAGAAAATACATAAGAAACACCACCTTCATAAAAAAGTAACCCAAACAAAAACTTAAAGAAATAATAAATCACAACTAAATCCATTGACTAAACTTAAGACTTTGGACCGCCACCTGTTGCAAAACATTATTATAAAATTAACATAAAAATATAAACACAATAATTAAAAAAATAATAAAAATAAACCCAATAACACAACATTACCTCCATGCAATGGCTTCTTCTACGCTGTCAAATTTACTTGGCCGTAGCCGAAGAAGTTTTGGCATTAACGATAAGGAGTCCATGGCGGGACCCTCAACGACGTCAATTAGAATTACAGCTCTAACTCTCAAATTCCTTTTGGCCACTTCAACCGCTACGGCACCACCCATACTATGCCCAATCAAAACACCACCCTTGCCGCACGTATCGAATATTTTTTGAGCTACTTCATCGACGTCTCTACAATATATTCGCATTTAAACACGTAAAAAACGTTGTCATCGTAAAAAATCTTACGTGGCCAAAGATTCAAGGGATAAATCGTAATCGTTGTCGGTTTTGCTTTGACCATGTCCTCGCAAATCGACTGCATACACTTGGCATTCAATCAATTTTGTGATTTCATTCTACAACATACGATGGAATAGTAGGCAAATTTGTTTTATTATCGCATTTATGGAATAGTTACAGATAGACGTGCCCAAGATAAACCAGAAAGGCCGCCTCCATGTAGACAGATAATAGGAGTGCCTTCATCGCCACGTCTGTACGCCGCAAACTTGCCATCCCTCACGTATATGTATTCCTTTTTAGTGAAATATCCTCTCCAAGATACAGGACTTGTATTGCTTTTATTGTCATCGTAACTGTCGGAAGAGCTATACGGAAAAATTGTTGTTAAAGTAGCTGGAATTGTTTGTTAAAGAAAAGAATTTAATTACCGTCTACGCAATCTGGACGTTAAAGCAGATCTACGAAGATCTGCCATGATATTTTATGTTTTATTGCACAAAATTTTAATTTGCTTAAGAACTTCGGCAGTTAAACAAATAAGGTTAACTACTAAATTACTAATATCTCTAATATGGCGGTAGAACAGTTATAGGAAACTGTAAATATACAGTTCAAATTAACGCGCGCATCTATTTATAAACAATTATTAATAAGTATTTGACAGATTCACTCAAATTACGAAATGAAATGCATTCATTGTAAATTGTTTTTTATTTATTACATTTTTTATAAAACTGGAAAACACTTTTTGTTTTTGTAATAATTAAAAGATCATATGTTTCTTACGTATTATTTATGTATTATGAAAAAACACAAAATATGCATTAAATCTTTTGCCTTTTACTTTTTTTTGTTTGTTACAAATTGTTATTGTCCCGAAAAATGATCGCACTGTTTTTTTTTAAAGCCACAGCATTGGTTTCCCATCATTTCGAAATCAATTCAATTATTCTTTAAACGATTATGAGGTTCTATTTTTCTTGTAGTTACATTTTGCGGTCTAGTTTTTCAGTAAAAACAGCCATATAGTACAAACACACAAATAAAACATCCCTTTTGTTGTTGTTTATAAATACTGCTTCTATATTTAACAAACTAAACAAAAAAAAAATGGTAAAAAAGGGGAAAATAAAAATGAACAAATAAAAAAACGAATACTTAAAAAATTACTTTATCTTACACATGTAAAATTTTTTAAATGCAAAATTAAGTTTCTGTATATTATATTCTTTTTTTAAATGATATGTATAAAATATATTAGTGAAAAAAAAAACTGCAAAATTATAAATAAATTTACAAATTAAATAAAAATTATTACACATTATCACTTTATTTTTGTTTTTAAAAAAGTACATATACATTATTAAACAACAAAATGCCGATAAAGTGTAATAATTTTTGTTTTATTTTCATTTTATAGTACATAACTTTAATAAATTCTTTTAAATAATTATCAATTAACACGTAATTATTACACAAACAAAATCCATGAATGATGGCAAAACATTAATATAAAAACAAAAAAGCCGTTATCGTAGACCGATACTTGCACATTCACTCATAGATGTACAAAAATTCTAAGTAATCTCAAAATAAAGCAAATTGGAAAATTTACAAAAAAAAAACACAGCCAAACTTATAGCCTGCACAACTGCCCATTCAGAAACGCGTTGCGACTTGCAAAAATAAAAAAATCTAATAGAAATTACAATCAAATTAACTAAAATTCCAAATTTATGAACGTAGGAATTCTGGTTTTAGTTTAAAGTCAACTACTGATGGAGGCTATAATTTGACAACGGATTGTGTTTTCAAAAAAATAAGTAGGAAAAACAAAACGAACACATTTTTTTGTAGAATATGATCCTAAAAGGAAAAAAAACCATTCACGTAATCTTAAGAATAGACGTTGGTTATTTTTTTTTTTTCTTTAAATATTGCATCACTTTATAGATTGTCCTCAGATACTTATACAATTCATTAAAAAAGTTCACATTAACAATATGTACAAAGGAAATAATTGTATTATTTATTTTTGGAACTGTTTTCAACATGTTGTCTCCAACAGGCAGGCAGTAACACACACTGGCGATACACTTTTATAAACGTTTGCTGTTAATTCCAGCGGCAAGGAGGTTTTTGTTGGTTTTTTATCATTGTTTGTTAAAGAGAGCGGTAGTCTTGTGGCCATTAATGTTACAATTGTGGTTGTTGTTGCCGCTCTCTTCAACCCGGGCTAGAGAAGTTTTTCACCTACCGAACTGGATGTACCAGAACTAAATGTACAATCATCTCCACCAAGTATCTGTCAGTTATCCAATTCGACCATCACGAATTGTCGCAGTCTTTCTAGATACACTGAATACAATTCCACATCATTATGGCCAGCACCCTGTTTAATAGTACAAAAATAAACATATCAAGTTTAATATTTAGATAAAACACTTGTTTTTTTCTTTACCTCGACCCAGAGTGGATCGACTGCTTTGGGACATTTTTCAAATATTGTTAAACCATGTGAAAAATCTATTACTTCATCTTCAGTACCGTGAATTACCAATGTTGGTGACATCACTTTTGGAACTTTGTCAATACTGTAATCAAATTAAACTAATATTTATTACGTGACAATAATTTATTATGTAAAAAGGCAATTTTATTATAATGGCATCAATTTATACAATTTTATTATAACTTGGATCGATAAATTTAATTTCGTACTGGTGAAATTTAAGGAATAAATGATAAAATGTCAAACTTTAAATAATTTAGTACTGTTTAAATGTTATTGAGAAAGTTTACGATTGTCGAAAATAGACATTTAATAAGTTAGAAGCAGAGAATAATTATAAAGTATAGGCCTTTATTTTGTGGAAAATTATTATATGAAATTAACAGTGATCATTAAAAGTTCATTCGTAAATAAATATGGATTTTGGTAAATGATTTGTGTGTAACATTTTTCAAGCTAAACATAATTAAAACTGTACAAAAGTTTGATATATGATTTAGTGGAAACTTTCTAAGCTAAAACCATAAGTTTCAAATCATAATTCCTGTTCTAGTTGTTCAAGCAAGATAATTTTAGTCAATTTATGAATTTAGACGTTATAAAGAAAATTTAAGTCGTGGCGAAAATTGACAATTATTGAATTAAATACGAAAGTTGGAATATGCATAGAACAATTTTATCTAGAAACGTATATTCTTGAAGCTGAATAAATTATAAGCACTAATTAAATTGTTAGGAATAAGTCAATTAAATAATTATTATTCAAATGCATCAGAAATAAATTTTAATAGTAAACTAAATGTACATTAAATTTTATATAAAAATTTCCGATTTCTACAATAAAAGCTTCAAAATCAATAAATATGTAAAACAAAAATGAGTAATTTTTTAGCTTAATTAGTCATTTGAAACAATTCAGTGACTAAAAACCTCCATTATTTTGCTATGAAGATATCGTTATCGTGTAGTTTGAATAATTAACCGATGACAAATTGAATTTATTAGCGTTACCATGGTAATTTTTGCACATTTTTCAAAATCATAACATAAAATTGATCAACAATTTAATAACAATTCAATTAGTGGAACATTTTCAAACATTTCGTACAGAATAAATTCCATAGATCATAAAATTGGTATGAATGTGAAAAAAAAAACAACAATTTGAATAGAAAGTAAATAATTGAATAAAACAATAGTTATTGTATTGCGGTAAAAGTATAACAGAGTATTATGGTGATTTACCTGGGAAAGGCATCAAAGAACCATGTCCTTTTCGTGTTAGGAAAGGCAACTCTCATGCCCGACATTAAGGGTGAATGCAATATCACAGCACCAACTTCATAACGTGCAGCCAAATCAACTGTTGGAACAGTACCAATACTTTGGCCATACAGTATTATATTTTCCGGACTAATACCATAACGTGTCCTCAATGCTTGCCATGCAGCATCAATATCGGCATAGAGATTCTTTTCAGACGGTTTACCAGCACTAACACCATAACCAGAATAATCGTAACTAAATATGTTGCAATTTATACGTGAGCCTAAGCCTAAATAAAAACTACTCATTTGTCCGAGGTCCACGGCATTACCATGTGAAAATAATATTGTAAATCTAGCCGATGTACTACATCTAACAAATAAACAAGCAATTCGATTGCCTCTGTTTGTTCTCGTAAAAAATACTTCGACATTTTCTTTTTCCCTTTCAGAGAATTGCCATTCGGCACGTTCGGTTAATGCAAAACTACATTTTCCATTTTCATCTGATACAAATTCGTATGTGGGTTCTGGTGGTAAAAATGCCAATTTTGCAGCTATTCTACTTGGACATGGTGGACAACAAAATAAGCAACACAATTCACTAAAACTTAGACCGTTCATTTTTTATATGTTATTCTATTTTTAAATTTTTAATAAACAAACTAAATAAAATTATATTGTTTTATTTAATATATTTATTTAATAAAAAAAAAAAAAACTAATTGAACAAAACTTCCCAGCTCATTGTTGACAACGCCATTATAAAGGCTAGTCCACAACTCGGTTCGTCTTCTTCGTTTTTTAGTTACATTTCCATTTACACTAGGACCATTTCGATATTATTGTTGCAAACTTATCTCTGTTGTGATATATTAGATGTAGACATTGATTCATAAATTTTTCTTTTCAATTATTTTCAGTATCATTTATTTATAATAATGGCAAATTTTCATCGTATTGATGTTAATCGAACCGTATGGGAAGTGCCTGAAAGATATCAAATGCTTTCAACTGTTGGTTCAGGAGCATACGGTCAAGTATGGTATGTGACTTTTAACACCTACTCAAATCAATTTTTTATTATTTATTTTCTATACCAACCACCGTATAAATAGACAAATACATCATAAAATTAGAACGTACTGTTGTTGTTTGTATGTCACAACACGTAATTTAATAATAACTAATTGTCGTTGGCAAGAAATTCGTTTATTTACATACATAAAAATGTTAGGTTAGAAAATTAATATATGCTGTAATTAGTTTATTTACTTATTTTCAGTTCTGCATTAGATACACAAACCAGGCAAAAGGTTGCTATTAAAAAATTGGCGAGACCATTTCAGTCGGCCGTACACGCAAAAAGGACTTACAGGGAATTAAAACTGTTAAAACATATGCGCCATGAAAACGTTATTGGTTTATTGGATGTATTTTATCCCAGTCACGATGAAAATCAGGTAATTAAATGGGTGCAACAATAGCCTACATATTGTAATTGGAAAATTTTCAATTGAAACTAGTTTAATGTGTGAACAAATTTCAAATAGCAGTATTACAATTTTTTGTTTTGAATTATTTTGTTCAAGTTGATAATTTTAAGGAAAAATTTACAATATTTGTTATCTGTTTGTGTATATGAAAGGATTATTTATAATTTACGACTTATCTATGTTCTGACATCATATATTTTATAGTAGCGATAATGGAGATTAATTCTTAGATAATAAACGTTAAGGGTAATATTTGGGTAAATTAGAAAAAGCTTTTTAATCTGTTAATAATTCTATATGCAAAATGGTAGCCAGAGCTTTATTGTTCAACTTTTAGATTTATTTAGTAACACATTTAATGGGTGCTGATTTAAATAATATTATACGAACACAACGACTTACTGATGATCATGTCCAATTTTTGGTATATCAAATATTACGTGGCCTAAAATATATACATTCAGCCGGTATTATACACAGAGTAAAGCATTATATCAATTAAATATCGTATGCATATAGCTAAGGAACAAATTTTAGGACTTAAAACCATCTAATATAGCTGTTAACGAAGATTGCGAATTGAAAATATTAGATTTTGGTTTAGCTCGTCCAACAGAAACACAAATGACTGGCTATGTGGCAACAAGATGGTACAGAGCACCAGAAATTATGCTAAATTGGATGCATTATAATCAGACTGTTGATATTTGGTCAGTTGGTTGTATTATGGCTGAATTGTTGACAGGTCGAACACTTTTTCCAGGCAGTGATCGTATCCTTTTAACCGTAAACACTTTGTTTCAATTTTTATAAGATGATATATTCGAAATTATAACGTTTCATTTTGCCTTAAATGAAATACCACAGACATTCACCAGTTAAATCTCATCATGGAAATATTAGGCACACCAAATGATGAATTTATGGAAAAAATAACATCTGATAGTGTAAATATGGATAAATAAATTTGATATAAAACTAGTTTGTTGGAATTTTTAGGCAAAAAGTTATATACAATCGTTGCCCAAATTACCAAAAAAGGATTTACAAACGTATTTTATTGGAGCAAATACGCTAGCTGTCGATTTGCTTGCTTTAATGTTGGAATTAGATAGTGATAAACGTATTACAGCTGAACAAGCTTTAGCACACCCGTATTTAGCAGCTTATTCAGACCCGAATGATGAACCCATATCAGCCCCATACGATCAAAGTATTGAAGACATGAATTTACCGGTGGAGAAATGGAAAGGTAAATGAATGGGAGCTTGTTGAATGAATGAAAAAAAATGTGTGTTTAATAAATTGTTTAAAATTTTCCTATTCGCAACTGTTTCAAAAATTTCCTAATGGAAAGAATTAAGTTCTATTCTGTATTGTGACAAATTGGCAAATATAATAAAATTTATATAATTTCATTTAAAACAATTATGAAATTTAAATTCATTAAGGGGCCTTTTAAAAATATACATTACATTTAAAAGGCCCCTTAAGTAACTTAATTACGGGATTCATATGTATATGGATTTTTTTGAATGAAATTATGTTCCAGAATTAGTATTAGAAGAAGTAAGCACGTTCGTTTACAAACCTCCACAAAACGAAGACAACTAAAAAAACGCTACAAATCTGAATACAAATACGAAAGCTTTAAGTATACGAGCTTTTGAAGTCCCCCAGAGTTAGTTTAAGTTATAGTTATTTACTTGAAATCATATTAATAATTTTATGAATAATTCGCTACTTATTTAAATAATAAACAAATATATATTACATAAGTTGTTGTTGTTATAGAATAGTCAATAAGGTTGTTAAAGGAAAATATACATACGTAAAATAATTTACTTCCTATTAAATTTTATTTGTTGTAATCATGTAATTAGTAATACATATATATAAAAAAAAGGAATTTATTTAGAAGTTATATACAATTATAATACTTTCTGAGTGAAATAGCAATATATTTTCACAGCTTTCAGTAATAAAATGAATTTAACAGTTTGATTTGAATGTTTTATTTAATTACTTAATTAAAAATTTAAATCTAAATACAATATACAAGTAGTAATAAAATAATTTAACTTAATAATTAATAATGAGGTGGTTTTCAATTGATTTTTCATTGCGCCTACCACGAATTTGTTTTTTATTTTTATTAAAATTCGTCATGGATGTATAATTTTTTTTGTGTTCTATTAAAAAACTATTTCTTACACTTAGCAACATCATGTAATTTTTTCCATAAATCATATTGTTCCCCACTTTTCACCATATGAAAACTAATACCACGTTGTATATTACATGCTGTAAATGATACACGTTTATTTAAAAATTCCGGTGCATGAACACGTTTTATTTTTAAACCATTTGCAACAATACCAGTAACAAATACATCTTCTAATTTAAAATATGTGTGATTTAGTGCGGCCGTATATAATTCTTTAGATAAATGAGCTGGTAATAAATAGGCTGGTCCAGTTGTAAAATCTGGAAATACAGCTGGCTTATATTGTTGCAACGATATATAATACTTTGATTTTTTATTTCTAATCGGTTTCCATTTTTTAGCTAAACGTCCATATATTGTTCTTTGTTCGTAATTATGTTTCGCTATAAAACTAAGTAAACGCGACACATTTATAAACATATCATCGTCTGTTTTAAGTACATAAGCTGCTTTTGGACAATAATTGTCGACCCATTCTAACATTGAAATTGTTTTAAGTGTTAGATTGTCGTATGTGTCTATAAATTTTCCACGTATTATATCACCATATAACTGTTGTTCTTGTTCAATTTTATCATTGATCGTTGAATTGTTTATCGAACCCAACATAAATGCTATAGCTACATCATTTCTAATCGCATAATGGCCCCATGTCTCCCTTATTGCTATTCTAGCTGTTTCATGGCTAGGTGCTGACGTTATTGCAATTAATAATTTAATTTTTTTACCCATATCCGGACACAATTGTTGAGCATTCGCATCAGTTTTATGGCCACTTTCGTATATTGTTTCAGCAGCAACACCTCTCGTCAAATCCGGTTGATTATTATTACTATTTGTTATATTTTGGTGTTGTTGTTGTTGTATTGGGGGCGCCTCAGAAGAACTTAATAATTTATTTACAATATTATGAGCTGCTCCTCCACCATTCCTTTGTTGATCACCACTAGTATTACCTTGAAATATACGTATATTTGGTGTCATTAATGAACGTATTGGGGATGGTGGTGTACTTAATAATAGTGATGTATTCAAATATGAAAGACATATCAATATTGTTGTTATTACAGCCACTGATATTATAACCAAGTGCAGTAAACGCACTTGGGTTACCCATGGCACCCCCATAACTGTAACAAAATGTCTATTATACACCAATTCAACCATAATTTTAACAAAAAAAAACAAAAAACACCACCTTTCACAAACAGTTTCAATTTGTTAATGGAATGGTAACCCATATTAATTTTTAAATAAAACTATTTACATCACATTTAAACAAATAAATATATTATCTAGCATTACTGTCTGAACCGTTTTTCCACAAAATTATTTTATTTGTAAATGGACTTTCATTTTAAATCTATTAATCTTTAAATAAATGAAATATCATTAGATAGGATTATTAAATCATAACCCCCGTAACTATTTTAGATAGTTTACGTCATTGGCCATGTATTTATTTATTTACAATGAGGTTTTTCTTTGGCTCTATACAATTATGTAGTTAAAATAGTGATTGATAAGGAAGTCATGTTTGAATTAAATTTCTTTGAAACTTAATTATTCAAAAACCAACTAATATAAATTAAACAAAACTAAGGACAAATAAATAATTTAAATAAATACAGCTTTTTTGATAAAAATTTACCTAGTATAGTTGGTAGTTAATTTGAACGTAGTGTCTGTGACATTCCACTGTTTTTACTAAAAAATTTCTTAAACAAGATTTAGAAAAAGACTTACATAATTATTTAGCAAAGAACAACATTAAAGGCAAACATTATTTTGTATAGTTAGGCGTGATCCACACTATTATAGTGGCAATAAATATTTAACATTTCTTTTAAGAGTATTCTCACTATCGATATCACTAATTTAATATGTTTATTGTTAAAAAAATAAGATTAAATTCTCATTAAAGTTTATTTTTGAGTTGCGATTAAGAACTAAATGTAAGTTTTCTGAAAATTGTGATCTTTGAATCGTTCAACTGAGAACATGACAAGATTTTATCGGTACGATACGATTTTTACAACTATAATGTGAATCATACCTTATTGTACTACTAAGTACTTATAAAATAAAGTTGAAAAATCACTTACCAATTTAAGTAGATAAAAAAATATAATTTCTAGATGAGAATAACCGAAATAGCGACATTTCGTCCACAAACTATAACAAAAATAAAACCATTATAAATGATCGTATAAAATTAATAACTATACAAATACATATATTGTTGATATTTTATTGCAGGTGTAGATTAGATTAGATCGATAATACAAAAAAAGCTAATTATAGGATTTATAAATAGGTATACCGAATTTTTTCGTTTGTCTTAAAATTTTTTTAGATTTTATTAAAGGAAATAATCTAGACTTACTCTGTACGATAACAGCTTAAATGATTAACAAGAAAATCTCATATAAAAATACCAAAAGAAAACCACTTTCGAAAAAACGTTTCTAAGATATTTAACGGAAAAATTGACACATTTTGATGGAATAAAAAACGGAATTCAAATAAATAGCAATATGATTTAACTAGTTATAGAAAATGTAATCAATAACCTTACAAATAACAATAAAAATATAGTTAAAAATCATTCGTTATAATATTTTTATGTGAAGGCTAATATTAAAATGAAAAATTCCTTTTTTTCTCTAAATACAAAAGGTAATCAGCAATTATTTTCCATTATCTATATACCATGGTTTGGTTATACATTAGCCTTGAATTATCAATTTATATTGAAAAAAATGTATATAAAATATGAAAGAGCTATCAACTTTCCTAATTTACTACTTATATCGTATTGTTTTTTATTTACTTTCGTTTACATATTGTTTATGTTATGTTTTGTTGTTTTTGCGATACTACGTTACTGTTGATAAAAACAACTGATAAGGAATATATTTACCTGGAATTATCTAAATATTAACATTTATTCACACGGTAGGTTATAATAAAAAAATTTCTGTTATGCCATCATCAAAAGTTGGATGACACAGTCGTTGTCAATTTTTGACAATTTTATTATACCAAATTCTCATTTGTACAAAAATTTTCATAAGAATATAAAACCGGTGTCCTGCAATTGTATGGATGAATGGATTGCATTAAATGGCCGGTTAGGTGCAACAATAGGACAATAGGCCGATAATTGCCTTTAATACAGCAATGAAGTCGTAAATCTTTTGTACTTATTCAAATGCAAATAGCCATGTTTCCCTTTCAATTCGACTGCGTTAAGTTGGCGCACGTTGTTCGTCTAACTTCACGCGACGTGTTGTGACATTAGTGTTGTCATTTTATTGAATTTTGACAGGTGTCATGAATATTTCGTATTATTTTAAATAATTATTTAACAACAATTAATAATTATTCAACAAATCTAGTCAATAATCGTCTATTAGTGTTTATGTTATTGTCAGGCGTCCTAGTTTAATAATATTATATAAATTTATTTATAACAATTAAACAACCACAAAAACAACAACAATTGTGCATTGTATAATTGTTTTAAGTAATTGTGAAATCATTTTTTAGTTTCTAATGCATTCGCAATCATGACACATTATTGGTGGATGCACTGGTTTTGGATAACAACAACAATAAATGGCAAGTAGAACAAATGTTGTGAACAACAATGTTTTTTATTTGTAAATTGTTGATTTTTAGTTATCTTGTGTGATTCATCGTTAACAACATTACATTCCAGTATAACTGAAATACCTCCAACACAAGTAACAACAAATACAACAACACGCAATGCAAAATCTATAGAAAATTCTATAAACATTCCGCCCATAATTGATACATCATCATTTAATAAAAATACATCACGTAATATTACAACAAAATATTTAAAGCCTTCCTGGACAACAACAACAACAACACAAACAACATCAAATACTGAAATGACTGTGATAAATCTGAATAATACAACAGATACCGGTTTAAATGTAACAGATAATCAAACATTATCAACAACATTAAATATATTGAATAGCAGTATAGAAAATGCCACTTTCGGTGATGATTTCAATTACAATAACACGTATGTACAAAATTCGGAACGGATTGGTGTGGAAGTGGACGATGTAAATGGTAACAATTTGTCGGCGGCTGGTATAACTGGCATTACATTGGGTTGTGTTGTTATTGTCGGTGTTATATGTGGTATTAGTTATTTTATTTATCATAATCGAGGCTTTAATCGACCACAAGTACTTAATGATCGTTGTAGTAATCCAGATTCAAGTGGATACATTGATGATGCTTCAGTAAGAGTAAGCTGTTATTATTTTTCCAATTTTATTTTGCTAGCATTTCAGTTCCCGTATGCTTCTTCAACGTTTTTCTAACGTTTGTTAATATTCTAATGTTTTTTTGTGAATTTTTCCAGGATAATTCCGAAGAAATGTACAGTTTGGACAACGATTCATTTTTAAATAGTTTAGAAGCTATGACGATACAAAATTATTGGACAGACACTGTCAAACATACAAAATTATAATTCATTTTTTTTCAATTCAAATTTAAAATTGTAGACAATTTTAATGTTTTATTTTTGTACATATAATTGACGTTTAAGTATTTCATAATCTGTGATGCATATCAATAATAGAATTCTTGAACAAATGCATTTTATTTATATATTTTTCTAAAAAGAGACAAATTTTTTTTTTTTGTATATTTGTAGTTGTTTTGTTTCTTGTGTTGTATTTTATTTTATAATCAAAATGCAAAAAGTACAAATTTTCCTGTTTATTTTTTATGTATATTTTTGATCTGTATTCTTCCAACTTACTGTTTATATTATTGAAAAAAAATTGAAATTAAATAGTATTTAGATTAAATGTAGAGTTAGAGAAATTACTATTTATATAAGCAACTATATTTATATGAGGAAAAGATCAAATTGTGCAATAATCTATTTTAAATTATGTGGTAATATTACTTTGTTAATACATATTTTAAAAATTAGAGTTTTATGTTACACTACAGTAGTTAGGAAGACAAATAAATGATAATAATCTCAAATTAATCAGTGTTTTGTTCCATATATTCACTTTTTATTCTTTTTAAATGATTGTTTTTGTGACAATTGATATTTGAATCATTTAAACAGTTTATCGGTTAATTGTACCAGTTACCATGGTAACAATTGTTTGACCGATCATAAATTACCGATTAACCCGCGGTTCATTTTCTAAACGAAAGTGTATTGTAGGTTGCCTATGTTCGCGTTGCGCTCTTTCAGACATTTCAGGAAGGCAGTCCTGAAAAGGACTAAAGTATATTTTCATGTATATGAGCTTACTGACACACATTTTCATGAAATTCAATAGAACGAAAAAAATCCGTTTAATAAAAGGTGTTGAATAGACATTAATTTAATATAAACCTTAATCAGTCGCAAACTGTTACTTTTATTCATAAAATGTAAGTAAAAATGCTACTCCTATTTTTTTATTGAAATTGTTGTGTAATAATGCTGTTACACGTAAAATCAACAAATATTTGTTTATATTGATGAAATCGTTTTTAAGTGCACTTTGAAATGCAATCGTAACACGGTTTTGCTCTTAATTGAAATTAAGTGTAATAAATTTTAATTCAAGTAGTTGAAATCGATTACAGAATAATGCATTTTATTAATACGCAAAAAGAATTATTTATAAATTCAGTGCATAAATAATAAAACGTGCTTTATATGCACGTAAATGGATATAATAGAATTTATATAATTTACTGCATTTTTAATATTCATGCTGTTTTTGATTTTTCAGAAAGGAAAATTTTATGAAAATTCAATAAACTAGTCAGTATCAGCGAAGTGTTCGAGAAAAGCTGTGACAATTTCACGTGCTGTAAAAGTTTTCACTCATCAAATCCTTAAAACTAATTCCAAAATGTTCACTTTATGGTATACAGTCTTGTCGTGGAGAGAATACAAGTAAGTGGTTTAAAAAAATGATTTTTTAATTAGATTTATAAATTGCATACATAAGTAATTATATTTATATTTGTAAATTTAAATAGGTTTACGTACCGGCATTTTATGTAGTCTCAATTATTTTGGCGTCAATCCAAATGTTGTATTTAGAAATATACGTATAATAAATGAATTATTTTATATTATTATTTAAAATTGTACAAAATGTTCATGAATTAGAACGATTTTATTAAGATATTTTCAACAATTGAACAGTTATTGAAGCTCAAAAAAGTGAGCTTTAAGAGAGCTTTTTTAATGCAACCAACAATACTTATTAAATTTATGGTGAATGCGCCGGGATCACACTAAAAATTTATTACATAACAGGAAAATATAGTCGTAAAATGTAAATAACAATGCAGTCAGTAATAATTTCAAATATAAACATTTCAAATACGATAAATATTTATTTTTACATAACTTATTATTCAGAGAAAAAATGAATAATGACAATATTATGACTGTCACATGAACAGCATCTCAAACTGTGTTATGTGGTTGATTTGTCTTTTTTTTATATAGAAAATTGTTGGCAAACAACTTGAAACTGAAGGCTTTAATTGATATTACCCAAAAAAAAAACAATTTCTCAATTAAGCAAGTTCAGGAAACTGTCTAGAATAAATTCTGTTGCTACGGCAAAGGGTTACATTAGAGCAGATATATTTAAATTTTTGTTTCGGCCGTGGCCCTGGAATACAGGAATTTATTTTCGGAAATATACATGTGATCAAATCAAATGTATTTATCTGTCGGGGAAATGTGTTAAATAGAAAATACGCCCACGTTGAAAAAAATTATCTATTATATTTCCCACTGCAAATGGGTGCAATATATTATTTATGTAGAAATTTGCCCAAATTCTGTTTTCATGTGAATTGTAATAATTGAAAAACGTGATCAAATACACGTACAAAGGTTTAATATATTTATCACCTACATGCTAGAATCAGTCTGATGATGAATCATTGAGTGGAAAATCATTATAGCTATTATATAGTACTTGCGAAAAACAATTTGAATATATATGATTGTAATTTTTTTTCATTTTCTTAAAAAACTATTTTCGTTGTCCCAGGCACCTTTCTTTCAACTTGATTTTATAAATTAACTTGTTTAAAACAGCTGCCTGTTTGTACAGTAAATCTAAAAATAACATTTTATAGAAAATAAACTACAATATTTAAATTCTATAATAGGTGTAACAAACATAAAATATCAATATTTATATAATACGAATTATGTGGAAAATATGAATGATTTAAGTGGATTTGCGGTTATTTTCTTTATTTTTTTATATTTCTATTATTTTGGCAAATTTTTGGTTTTCATATAAAATAGGTTGATGAATCTGTTTATAGTTAATATTATTTAATATTTGACAAGAAAACCATGGCCAAGGATATTAGAATATTTGCCAAAAAAATTTATTTTTAGTTACTCAGTTAATTTGTAATTGTAACAAAGGAAAAAAACAATTTATTAAGAAATCTTATTAAAATTTACCCTAATTTGTCATCTAATCTTGTCGTACTAAAGTGCATATATTAGAGTGTACCTATTATCTTATCATTATCAAAAATCGATCACACACTTAATCATTTCAGTTTGTTTAATTTGATAAGAATAATTTTTTAACTTGTTTTTTTCCATTTTAATTTGCTTTTATCATTAATTTCATTTTATTTGAATTTGATTTGATTATTTGTTTTTTTGTTTTTTTCTTTTCATTTTCCGTAAAGAGATATAATTTGGGAAAAATTGTCGACAACACCAAAAGCCGCCCCCAAGGAGCCACCACCATCGATTTCCTGTCCTATACCAACAAAAAAACCAGAACCTATCCCCACAATTGCACCCCAGCAGAAGCCTGCACCCTCACAAGACGTGAAAAAGCCTGCACCTGCACCACCACCGCCCCCAGCAGCCCCAGTACCGGTGCCAGCACAGCAGAAACCTTTGCAACCGCCCCCGAAACCGCCACGATCGCCATCACCGCATCCGAATCGCAATGAAGTGTTCGAGCCGGACGTCGAATTCGAAGAGGATTCTGAAGAAGAGGAGGAGGACGACGAAGAAAATTCGGTTATCGATTCACAATCACATTCTGTTAACGATTTTATAAAACAAGAAATTGTAAATCAACAAAAAAGTGGCGATTCGAATAAGAGGTAGTTTTGTGGATGCTGGAATTTTGTTTACAAATTTTAGTTAATAACATTTTATTGTATGTTGAATTTGTTTCCTGTTAAATAATTTTTGTGTGGCCATTTTAACAAATATTGTATTATAATTGTTAATAATAAAATATAATAATGTAATAAAAGATTGTTTTTATTATGTCTAATCCAATTTGATGTAGCAATAAAAGTATGAATATAAAAATGATATTTAAAATCTAAGTATGAATTTGAAATGTTTTTCGTTCGATGTTGATACTTACGATGTTATACAAGTTTCAAGGTTGAAAATGGGGTAAAATCAATGATACAGCTCGTGGGGATGAACAGCTGATTCGTGCGTTCGAATGGTAGTTTATGTCGAAGAAAATTTCACAAAAAAATAACATTATAATATATATCTATCATGAAAAGTAAACAGTCTATTTTAATAACTAGAAGTTTTGTAATAAGCTGTTATTGATTACAGGGACGCTATTATTTTATATATATGTTTTTTGGCCCAATTTTTCTCTGAATTATTTAGTCTCACATGAAAAATCCATAGAAATCAATAGAAAAATAGAATACAACACCTGACTTTTGAAAATGTCAAATTTGCCAAGTTTATTTAAAAATACAATCATTGAAATATATTGAAAAAACGATCCAGCCTGTGAAATTATTTTCAATTTTAAAAAGCAAACGTTAACAACACTTTATTAATATGTTGATTTGGATCAATCTACTTTAATAAAAGATGATTACATATTATGTGAACAATTCTTTATTAATGTGCAACAACATCAAAAAATTTTATCTATACATAGAAACAAATTTGCACTCAAGCAAATTCTTAAGCAAATAAACATTACACTTTTTTGCAATACAAGCACATGATATGGTATCATAATATCAAATGTGGTATAATACAATTAGACATGTATATTTATTTTAGATATAATAACATATTAGATATTATAGAGCACAGTTTATTGAAAAATTCATTGAATCTGGAATAAAATTTGATGATAAATCTGTGCACTTCAATACCATAAAATTTTAATTGTATTTTACGGTGTAATTTTAGAAATTTTATCACAAACCTACTAAGAACTGTTATAAAATATCGTATAAAATAATATTGTTGGATTTGTTGGCATAGAATTTATATAATCTTTTATTATAAATAAATTTCCAGGGCATTGCATAGAAAAACGTTTATAACAAATACTGTTAACAAAAACAATATTATACTTTAAACAATATATTTTGTTTAACACCTGTTTTTTCAAAGAAAATTATTTATAGTTATTACTTATTTCATATGTTTATTGCCAATTTTAAGCGGAAAATGTGGAATATACATACAACGTTATTATGTAATTGAAAAGTTATTTTCAATGGAAGTTTTTTCCCATTGATTTTTGTTTATGATACTTAAATAAATGAAAATTATATCAATTATCATAGGTAGTTGTTATATTAATATTTTAATACATAAATTGGACTTAAGACATTGTATTTGAGGCCAAAAACTGATATTATTGAAAAATGAAAACTCTTTTCCATCTAATCGTTTATTAAATGGGGTTTATAATTGGTTTTCTATTATAAAATATAAAAATAGATTAGATATTTTTTCTCTATTTAAAATTTTCAAGTATTAAAACGAAACGTACAGATACACTATTGGTTGGTATAATTCTATAAATATATGACGTAATAGGGTGGTGGGGTTGATACCAAGACCTCATCTACAACGAGTGCCTCCTCCAAAGCTCACAGTTGTTTCAAAACTCGTGGAGTGTGATCGAAAAAATATCTTAAAGAACCCCCAAACAAATTCTAACCAAGGTAGAAACTAAATAATAAACTGCTGAACTTGCTTTTATTTTGCTTTTCACGTTTTTTTTTTCACACATTTATATGTTGGCTTTTAGTGAATTTTGATCAGAAAACGAGCTTTCGCAAAGAGCTTTTCGAAAAATTTTCGCTTCAATTTGATTTCAACAACAATTTAGTGGCAAGAAATTAACAAAATTTTATTAGAATTTGATTTTATGAACAGTTTTTACTTTTTGCATCCCAAATAACGCTGCTGAAAGATCGAAATTCTATTACATAACATTTTGTCCAAATCTGAAACTGCGCTCCAGCCCGCACATATTATACCTTGTGATTTAAATTAGGCGGACGTTTATCTCAATTATTCAATAAAATTTCGTCTATAGTTTTTATTAGTGATTCATATTTACAATTAAGTCAATTGAACAAATTTGTTGTTTCTATGTTAACTCTATCTCATCTTGATAAAATTGCAAAATTCGCTTATTTTGTAACAAAGATAAGTTATATTATACCATACCTAAATCTATTTAGATCTATAATGCTAAGCTAATTTAAATAACATTTAATACTTGGATCGTATTTTAACTTTATAAAAGCGTTATAATTGAGTAAAATGTATTATTGTTGGCTTAGCACATTACCTACTCAAACAATAATAATAGGATTAACATAGCAATAATAATGTGTAAAATAATATTATCATTCAAGTTTTAATAGAATCAAATCGAATTGAAAATAATTTTTTTTTTAAATTGGCGAATTTCAAGTAAAGTCTTCTGGCTGTTTAAAAAAATGGTGAATGCGCCGGTATCAAAATGCGTGTTTATTGTTAAATTGTGTAAAATTTTCATTTCATATGTGGAAAAATCTAATGTAAATGCAAGGGTTGAATAGTAAGGGTGGTCAGGTTGTTAGAAAGGGACAATTGTAGAAGACATGACGATTCGATTGGTGGTTCGTAAGCGTGGAAATGCGCCTATTGATCTGTTTTAGAACTGCGCCCCTTTCATATTTAGTTGAAAGTTAGCTGTTAGGGGTGTCAGTCAGCACGGAAAGCGCCTGGTGGGTTGAACAGAGGTCTGAAGAAGACGGAAAAGCGCCTTATTATTATATACATATATATATAGGGCGTCGTCTGGGACACCCCATGCCGAATAGTTCCTTCATCTATTTAGTTATAGTGTCATTAAAGTGCATATTCATTTAGCTATTAGTTAGATAGCAAAACGAATACATAATCATATATAATTTAAGTATTTTAAAATCAAATTTGAAATTCTCTATACATATTATATATACAATTATTTATAATGGGTGGTTGTGCATCTAAGGAAAATTCTAAAAAACCAAAACAGGATGAATCCGGGTTTGTACTATTCGTATCCTGTTGATGTCATGCATGGGTCAATAGCACGATGGGGTGCGCCTGGAAATCTGTGGAAGCTTCTTTATATGTCTTGTATTTCCTCTCTCTTCACTGTCAAAGTACGCAATTATTACATTTCAAAATTTGCTCAGTTTTTTTTTTATTTGTTCTCGTCTCAATTTGTATTATTTATATATATATTTTATTATTTTGCAAATAAAACTTTCTGTATAAAATTATATTTAAAATACGCAAAACTATTATTATATTTTACTAAAAGTACTTGTATTACTATTTTTAAACGTATTTATATTATTATATTGTGTCTACCTATTATGCATGTGTTTTTTATTTTTGTCTATAAATAACAGCAAATTTGTATATGGTACTAACTGAAATTTATTGGTTGTTAAATCGGAGAGACTGCAATGTAGAAAATTACAAATAAACTCTCGACTTTATTATCTATTAGGTATTTATCTAGAAAATGCTTCATAAAATCCGATTTAAACTGCCAACAATAATAATATATTCATTTTGCTATCAATTAATCATCATCATGGCTTCAAAACAAATTCAATCACATCAAATCAAATTTATCAATTTGTTTTTGTTTTATAAAATTATTATAGAAAATCCACCATGGTTGACGCAGCTGTATTGGAAAAATTGGAAGCCGGCTTCAAGAAACTTGAAGCTTCCGACTCCAAATCCCTCTTGAAAAAATATTTGACAAAAGAAATTTTTGATAATCTTAAAACTAAGAAAACATCTTTCGGTTCCACACTCCTTGACGTCATTCAATCTGGTGAGTTGTTAGAAATTAACTCAAAAATTGCAAACGTTTGACGAAATCGTTTTTAGGTGTTGAAAATCCCGATTCTGGTGTCGGCATTTACGCCCCAGACGCCGAATCTTACACCGTATTCGCTGATTTATTTGATCCCATCATCGAAGACTACCATGGTGGTTTCAAGAAGACTGACAAACATCCACCAAAAAACTGGGGCGATGTGAACTCTTTCGGCAATTTGGACCCAGCTGGCGAATATGTTGTATCAACTCGCGTCCGTTGCGGCCGTTCATTGGAGGGCTATCCATTCAATCCATGCTTAACTGAAGAACAATACAAAGAAATGGAACAGAAAGTGTCATCGACTTTGTCCGGCTTGGAGGGCGAATTGAAGGGTACATTCTATCCATTGACTGGAATGAGCAAAGAAGTGCAACAGAAATTGATCGACGACCATTTCTTGTTCAAAGAAGGTGACCGTTTCTTGCAAGCCGCCAACGCTTGCCGTTTCTGGCCAAGTGGACGTGGCATCTACCACAACGATGCCAAAACATTCTTGGTATGGTGCAACGAAGAAGATCATTTACGTATTATTTCCATGCAAATGGGCGGCGACTTGGGCACCGTCTACCGCCGTTTGGTAACTGCTGTTAACGACATTGAAAAACGTATTCCATTTTCACATAACGACAGGCTTGGCTTCTTGACATTCTGTCCAACAAATCTTGGTACAACTGTACGCGCTTCAGTACACATTAAAGTACCAAAACTAGCTGCCAACAAGGCCAAACTTGAAGAAGTCGCCGCCAAATATAATTTACAAGTGCGTGGCACACGTGGTGAACATACTGAAGCTGAAGGCGGCATCTACGACATCTCCAACAAGAGACGTATGGGTCTTACTGAATATGATGCTGTTAAAGAAATGTACGATGGTATTGCCGAAATTATTAAAATTGAAAGGGAATTGTAAACCCCATACATTCTTTAACATAATACGTGATTCATTACTTATAAGCAATGATTATTAAACAAAAGTCAACATAAATTTTCTTTCAACTATTACTATTATATAATATAATTTGCAAAAAAAAAAATGAATTAAGGTCAGGAAATATGCTTTACTGCTAAGTTGTTTATGGTGTCTGGACATACATTTACATACTATAAATATAAGTTAGTGTATTCAGCTTTCTAGTCAGTCGATATTGTTTTAAAAACATAAAACCAAAAAATTCTTTACAAAATAATGTCAAACATTGGATTTTTAATTATTTATTAATTTTAACGTACTCTATGTAAAAAACATGTACCTAAGTATTATTTAAAAACCACTTTGAAAATTTATAACAAACATTTAATAAAAGACGTCCAATGTATCTAGTAATTGTTTTATTAATGAAAAATACTCAAACAAAGCCCATTAAACAGGACAACTACTATTGTAAAATCAAATTCAACAGACCCTTTGTTAAAAAATATTTCATTAAATTGATTAAATAAAATAGCTTTCAAACTGTATAGGTTATTATACGTTATATAAAAGGGAGTGTACTCGGGTGTGTTAGGTATATGAATATGGTTTTAGCTGTCCAAAAATTTTAATTTTTGTATTAAATTAATATCATTGTTTTTTATTAAGGACACCCTCATAAACTTAAATATATGCGGGGTTTTTCATTTCAAGTTATAGTATTCGGAAAAGTCGATTTTGAATTTTCCAAATTTTCCAGTTTTTTTGAAATTTTTTGGGTCGAAAATTTAAATTTTGCAAATAGGGCCGTGTTTGGTATCGTTTCTTATTAATATGGGCATTATTATGTCAAATCTGTTAACAGATTTCCATTTGGAGTTGTAGTTTTTGAAAAAAATGCATTTGAAAATTTTGTAAATTTTTGGTAAAAATTTTTTAAACTGTCATAAAAAATTTTATAGTCACAGTTTTTCTTTAATACTATACTCGATTATTAATACATCCATAGACTTTATAATACATTTATTAAATTTAAAATATCTATTACAGGAGAAAAATTATAGCGCATTTTCCGACTAACCAATAGCACAAAAGTATGTTTTTATAAAAGTACCCACGAAATGAAAAATATTAATCGTAGAGCAAAACTAATAGTTTCATTAGATGCGCCTATCCAAAATCTATGGAAATGAGTAATTCCGTGGAAAATTTCGGAAAATTGTGGAAAATATAGCGGAAAAACGAAAATTGCAAAATTTTTATCGATTCAGTCGGATATTT